>VZRM01003040.1:2640792-2698881 GCA_013397955.1 Grantiella picta | reverse complement strand
AGAAATGTGTCTGTGCTAAGGCTTTTAATTATGGTGAGGAAGCTTTGCAGCTCTATCTCCCTGAAAATCACCACCTGGCACAGCTCCAGTGAGAGTCTCCACTGAAGTGCCCATCGACAGGTGACTCTGGTGTGCCCTGGCCTGACCCTTTCACTTAAGTAGGTTGCATTTCTCCTGCTTTTCTGGAGCTCCCCAGATCCTGCCTGGATGTGTTTTCTGCTGCTGTGCCCCAGAAACGTGGCTCTGTGGTGCAGATGTGCTGATCAGCCCTTGTGGACACCCTGAGTTGGTTGTTCCTCTCTCCTGAGGTCATCCTGCTGCAGGATTGTGCAAGTGCATGTGCTTTGCAGGAACTCAAAGCAGACTCACTCTTCACTGTAGCACAAGGAATAAACAGCTGAAGAGACAAAACAGCACAAGATCTGCTGCACTTCCCTGCCTGAGTTGGGTTTTTCCATATACTCTGCTGACTTTATTCATATACCCCCCAAAATGTCCTCTGCATTTCTCCTCCCACACTGGGTTTGTCTTCTAAACCCGTCGCTGCTCCCACCTCCTCTATGGAAGCTTTCTTTTCCCTGTGCAGGTTCTTCAATTCAAAGGATGCCTGTGTTACACAAAAAAAATCCTGCCTCTTTGTTCTTCCTTCTACACAAGTTTCCTTTTAAGTGGCTGGAGAGACCTTGATTTCTCTAAGTGCCAGAACCCTTTGTCAGGTTGGCTCTCTGATCAGGCTCCTCGGTGGAGCTAAATCCCTTGCCAAGCTTTCCCACATTTAGGCAACAGCCCCTTTGAGTTGAGTCTTGAAAATCTGGCTTGTCCTCAGCAGCAGCTCTCTCTTTGTCCAACTGAGCTCCATTTGAATATGTAATCATCAAACTTTAATGAGGCTCTTTTATGAGCCTTATACCAGGTGGAAGCATTTTTAGGTGGGTTTTTTTTTTTCTTGTGGTTTTTGGCTCAAAAATCTGTAGGCAAGAAGGGAAGAGAGCAAAGAGCTCCATACCCAAAGCAGAGTTTGCTGCTTGATACCTGCCTAAAATTCTGCAGGAAAAATGCACCAATAGTTCAGACAAGGTGCGAGGAAAGCCAGGGAGGATGGGTCAGCATCCACCACCTGGGAGCTGCCTGGGGCTTGAGCAGGACATGGAGAGAGACAGCAGCTAACTATTAGACTAGAGCTGAGAAAGTTCTTGGCTTATCTGGAGTTAAGAGTTTCCAGCTATGTCTTGTGAGAGGTACTTGAAGGAGCTGAGATTGTTTAGCCTGGAGAAGAGGAGGCTCAGGAGAGACATTATTGCTCTCTACAGCTGAAAGGAGGTTGTAGAGAGGTGGGGGGTCAGTCCTTCCTCCCAGGTAACAAGTGACAGGACCAGAGGAAATTGACTCAAGTTGTGCCAGGAGTGGTTTAGATTGGATATTAGGAAAAAAATTATTTACTGGAAGGGTTGTCAATCATTGGAACAGGCTGCCCAGGGCAGTGGCGGAGTCACCATCCCTGGAGGGATTCAAAAGACATGGATGTGGCACTTGTGGATAGGGTTTAGTGGCGAGCGCAGTGGTGCTGGGGCAACAGTTGTACTCGATGATCCTACAGGTCTTTTCCAACCTTAATGATCCCATGATTCATCTTTACACCCTTTGCCTCCAGCCCAGCTCTCAGCTACTGCATTTGTGCCCTATTTCTGACCCTGCCAGGAGCAGAAGAGCCTTAATTATGAGTCCATGACCAGAGAGAAGGAGTTGTTCAACTCTTTGTTTATCTAGCTTGGAATAATGTCAACCAACCCTCTCCTGGAGTTCCACTAATCTGAGAAAAAGAAAATTACTTTAATGAAACATTGCCTGCCTTTTCAGCTAGCTGGTGCCTCTGGTATGTCTGCTCTGATAATTAGATCACAAGTTAATCACAAATTCTCCCTTGCTTCAGGGTTGACCTCTGTAGGTAGAGCAGATTTCTCCAGCTGAACCTCTAGCCCAAGAGTCAGGGAGGAGGCTGGAGATTGATAGCTGTGCTGTGAAGGTAAGTTATTTGCTCAGAAAATGTGAGTTCTGGGCTGATGCATGGTATTGGGATGCATTTCATCTAGGCAGGGGACTACCCTGCAGATTTTCTGAGATGTTTCCATCTCCAACCCCTCCAGACCTCATCAGCCCCTAAAGTGAAGTCCACAGCTCTCCAGTGGCCTCCTGAATGGACTCACTCCTCACCACGGTCCCAGTGCAGCGGCAGAGCATCCAAAAAGGGCTCAGGCTGAGGTGGATCTCAAGCAGGTGAGCTGTCAGCAGGTGCTTTGTGGTTGGGGCTGCAGAAAGCACAGGCTGGCTGTGGCACTGTCTGGTGGAACATCATGACCCAAAGGGGCACCCAGGCTTTAACTCAGCTCAGCCTCTTGGAAACTGAGGCCAGAGTGGGAGGAGAATTAATCAGAAGTAAGGCAGAAAAGCCACAGCATAACATGCTTAATTCTTGGAAATCAGGCCTTAAAACCAGGTATTGTTTCCTCATTTTGTGTTTTGTGAGAATTGAGAAGAAAATAACGAAACCAGGTCCTGTTTCATCAAAAGGTTTGCGTTGGTTTGCTGGCTGGGAAAGGTTGTGTTCAGCAGACCTGCAGCAACCTGGGGCTGTGGTCTAACAAAGCCTCCCAAAGTATGTTTGGAGGAAAAAAAAATGGAAAAGAAAGAGAGATAATCTGGCTGCATTCATACAGCCTGTTTACATCTGCCTGCTGTGACAGATCATTGTGCTGGGAGGAATGGCTGTGGAGGATGACCCCTCCACCTATGAATTCAGCTGCCTGTGGCCTTCAGGTGTTCAGTTTCCAGGTAATGAGGCACTCAGGCTGTCCCCTGGGTAGGACCACGAGACATTTTCATGCTCCTTGAGTGGAGCTGATGTGTGAAATTTGCCCAAAACAGGAGTGTGAGTCAGAGGCTCCTGCACTGGCTTCCCACACATCTATCCCGGTGTCACCGCAGTGTGGCCAAACTTCTATCACTATTCCCGCTTTCTTCATCACACTGCTCTGCTCAGCCTTCCCAGCTAGTTTGGGAATCCCCACGCAATGGGACACAAATCAGGGTTACATCCAAACCTGTCACACAGCCATAAATACAGCTGGCAGGAGACTCAGACCCAAGGGTTGTCCTGGTGCTCCATCTCTGACCTGGGGTGACAGCTTGACCCCTGCAATAGCTCTCTCCATGGAGAGCCTATAATGGAGCTTATCTAAACTTAATAAATTCTCTTTGTGAACCTTATGCCAGGCAGGAGGGTGATCCCGTCCTTCTTTGGGGGATGGAGGCAGGAATCAGATAAAGAAAATGGCCTCAGAGCCAAAATTGTTTTCTCTGTGATACCAATATTGCAACACTCTCAGTGCCACCGTGGGACAAATAATCATCTTATTCCCACAGGGAGAAGGGAATCTATCGATTATGGTCACCATCTCACCCTCTCCAATGTTCCACAGATCACTCCTAGTCATGTCAGATCAATTTAAAAGGACCGCTGTGCAGCTCTTGGAGGTGTCAGGAAGAAAAGCCTGGACGCTAGTTTTTATCTGATTATCGTCCAAAGAAAGTCAACATGACTGGCCTCAGAATTAAACAGGGCTTTAAAACCAGTTTGGCTGCTTTATTGCCACTACCTGAGTGATTGAAGCACCTGGATGGAGAAGGCAGGTCCCAACAGACCACAGGCAGACTTTTGGCAGAGATATTGAGGGCATCTCTCAGCAGTGGGGTGGTTAAAACTCACGGGCATTTCCAGAGAAAGTGTTTTAATTGCTGAACACCAGTTAGCAGCGCCTGCTTCGATGGATGAGCTGCTGTCTCTACTTTCTCTCAGCACTGCTATTTCCAGCTTTCAGGCAAACAGCACTTCACATTCAGCTAATTACTCCGAGAGAGCAGCAGGGATTCTAGGGCTGCAGATTTCACACAGTTTCTATTAATATCCCCCAGGGCTTCCAGGTTTGTGCTTCTTTGGGATAACACTGATGTCTCTTTGCCAGAACCACTCAGGTCTTGTGCATCCACTCACTCCCAACCACTTAACATGGCAGCTAGCTAATAATTTCCCTTATCACACAGCCCTCCTGATAAAGCTGCTCTGCAGGAGTGATGAGGGCTACTGCCTGGTTCCCTGCCCCTGGCTCCAGTGGGGACTGGAGGTTCCTGGAAGGAGAGGAGCAGATGCCTTGGAGCTGTATGGGGCTTGCTGCTGTCTATCCCTCATTGTGATTCTTATCTTGCTGTCGCCAAAACCCCACAGCCTTGAGCGAAATACCACAGCTCTAGAGGGCATGAGGAAGGGCAGGTGCCCAAAACATCTCCCTCCCCAGTGTGGGTACCCAGGGAAAGGCAGGGGCAAGAAACACCTCCTTTTGCCCCAAAGTGGAGGGATATGAGCGCTGACACAGGAGAGCCCAAGATACAATGCTTTAGAGACCAAAGGCAGCTCTAAAACCCCTTGTGCATTTGCAGCCCCCTCCTCCTGCCTGCACACAGCCGTGGCTGCAGTAAGGATTCAGATGGGGCACATTCATTCTGGTTTAAAAAGCTCATCTGGCTTTGCCTTAAATTTATGGGGATCACAGTGAATCAAAGAGCGCAAGGCTGGGAGTTTAAGAAGTGTTTTGTTCCTCTGAATTACATGAATCCTAAAAGATCTCTGGCATCAAAAGCACCCATTAACCCCAGCAACTTTGTTATTGTCATAAGGGACTTGTTTTTACTCTCTGTTGCACTTCCCAAAGCTTAAAGTCAACAGAGACAGGTCTGTTGACTCCGCTGCACTTTATTAGCCTGATAGCAGAACCTGTGACCATCCTCTTTGGAGTGATTACAGAAAACTTGAGATAGAGGGAGAAAACTTAGAACAAGACAAATACGAGTAAGTACAGGTAAAAACGTGAAAAAAATTACATTAGCCAGTGATTCCTCCTTGTAGTCCTTGTGCTCTTGCAGTCACAGTTTCTTTTTTGTAAAGAAGTTTTTCTTCCCATTTTCTTGAATGATTAAGAGGAAAAACTCACCAGTGACAGCTGACAAAACAAGGTAGCAAAAAAGTACTGTCCTATCCCATGCAAATAGAGAACGGAAAAGGCAATAGTTATAATCCCCCAATTACTTATAGCCACAGTCACTGGCTGCCCAACATCTTTAAACCAGCGGCAATCCTGAAACTCAGATCAATACTTCATTGTTCTTCCTGGAAAAAAGAAAAAAAAAATCCAACATTGTGTTAGTGTAAACTAAAGAGTTGCAGGCAATAAAAGGCTGTTTTGGGGATGGCTGGCATGGAGGTTACAGGCGACAGCTGGTGGGTGTCTGATGGGGCTGCCCTTTCTAGCTACCATCTGGACTTTGCATAGGACAGGCGAGAATAAGCTACTTATACCTTAATAAGGAAAAAGCCTGTAAAAATGGGATGGGGGGTGGTGGTTTGGCTGCGAGATCACTTTGTAAATAAACAGGAATGAGAGCTTGGGCTTTGCTGCTCCGCCCGGGCTGAGACAGGGACAGCAGCTGGAGACTGAAAGCACCTAGAAGTTGCAGGGGTATGTAAACGCTCTGTCCCTGATGAATTAGTGTGTGTGAAATCTGTTTAACAAATTAATTTGGTTGTTGTTATTGCTGTTTAATCACAGCAAGGACAGGAACACCGATGCACCGACAGGGCTGATTCCTCCACCCAGGCAAACAAAAGGCAGAACTGTTGCTGCAGTCCATTGGAAAGGGGTGGATGGTGCCAGGGTTGAAAAGTTAGAAGGAAATGATGCAGGAGAGAAATGCAGGATCAACATCAGCACACACAGATGTCTATTTACTCTCCCTTTGGCAGAAAGGTTGCATTTAGGTGGACCAAATTTACTCCCTTTACTTCAAAAAGAGTAATTTTACAGGGCCTGGCATTTCCCCACAGCCACTTGGCACTGCACAAGTAATGTAAATTAGACATAAATAGGCAGTGAACTCACTTAAATACCAGTTCTCCTGCAGGAGAAGTCTAAAAGATCACTAGGAACTGTTGACTCCAACCCTTGGTTCACCTTGGCTTGAAGGTGACCAGGGTGAAGTTATCACAGCAGCAATTCTGAGAGCTGTCAGCCTAAAATAGAAAGGTTTGGCAGATCAGCTCTGCCCATTCTGCCTGCAGATATTTTGCATTGCCCCACCAGCCCTGAGGACATTTGGTCCTGGCACTGGTGGCCAAACTGGTGATGAGCTGAGTCCAACCCAAGCAGCTGAGCTGTGGGTGCAGTCGCTTATCTGAGAGCAGAGATGGAAGCTGCCACAGCTCTTCCTGCCAAAACTCATCTGTCATAGCCTAGTTTGCTCCTCTGCATCCCAGATCTGCTCCCTTCCCCTCCCTGCAGCTGGCCAAGAGGAGGCAAGGCTTGTCACCGTGCCGTGGTGGCACAGCCCCTGCCGATGGCAGCCCCTTCCCGTGGGAATCCCCGGCTGAGGGATTGCAGGTGCTTTCCAGTCCTTGCAGCGTGGCCTCACTGGGAGCCTGGATGCACCAGATGCCTCTTCTCCAAGCTCCTTCATCCCATCCTGTCCCATTTATTCCGGAGAGCGCCATCACATGGAAGGCTATTTCCCCGTTTAATACAGATGCAGCCCTCTGTCTTTTCCAGTTTTAACATTTTTGCCCCCTAAACCTTTTTCCATGTAAGTGAGCACGTGTTGCCCTGTTGCAATAAACTCACAGCGTCATTAAGACGTGGAAAGAGCAACACCAGCAAAACTTCTGCTCCCTCCAGCAGTGCTTAAGCCACGTTTCAACCCCTGTCTCAAGCAACTCTCCTTCATATCAGCATCCAGCACGACCCATTATCCAAACTCTTTGGGCCACAAACCCGAGCAGGGAGCAGATAAACAGCAACATCAGATGCTACTTAAGAAAGTGTTTTGTTCCCGATTAAAGCCAAAACATGCGTTAAGAGCTACTGAAGGAAAGTGCAGAGCATCTGATTTCCCTCTAACACACTCAGAGGAAGAGGTGACAAGTTTGTGGAAATGGCTGCAATTTGCAGTCTAACTTGGTTCGTGCATGACTAGGAATTGGAAGGGAGGAGACAAGCAAGCAATGCACTGCAGTGATGCTGGAGGTTATGCAAACCAATTAGCTCCCTCATCAAAAAAGCAACTCTATCCCTATCACCACACTTTTTATTTCCTAAAAGCTAGGTGGTTGGTTTTTCAGTTTTTTTTTTAATTCCTTGTCGTTAACTTTCCTGGGAGAAAATGTACCTGAAGATCCAGGCAATTGCTTCTCCGTGCTCTCACATGATTTTACCATGAGGTAAATTTATGGGTGTCAAATAAATTGCTCCTTATGCCAATGTCACAGAAATACGAGTGTGTGGGAGGGCTGGTGGCTTCTGCTTAGTGTAGTTGCCAAAGATTGTGCTAATTAGCAATTGGAAAGACTTATATTTTGGAGGTGTGGAGTGATCCAGGGAGGCAAGTCTAGGCTTGTCTAGAAACTTGTAAAGGCTGTTCTGCACGGGCCAGCTGCAAAGGGACTTCGGGTTTTTGGGGGACCTCCAAAAATTTGTCTGGCTTAGGTTCAGGTGTGTGTATCTCCAGAGTGAACTGAGTTTGCAGGGGCTCTGACTGCATCTCCAGCTACTACCTTTGCTGCTTAGGAGTCAGAAGTTGATGGGAGCTGTTTTATTTTGTGGTTCCTTCACAGCTCTGGGCTCTTGCTAACGCTGGTGGCTGTCTCAGGGCTGGGCTGTCCATCCTTTTACCTCTTGTGGTTATCCGCAGTGGTGAAAAGAAGCAAATCACAGGTGAATGCAGCAGTGAAAGAGAGAGGCTGAGATGGACCTCGGGTGATGGGTGGGAAGCTTTTCACCAGCCCAACTGCTGAGTGTCTGTAGTTAGCTGAAGTGGATAAATTATATGTCCCAGGTGTGAGCTGGAGCTTTACCTGCAGCCTGACCTTCCTCATCCTTTCCTACACCTGAGACATAACCAAGAAGAAACTGTTTTGCCTCTCTGTAGCCCCAACAACGCCCCAAGGGAGTCTCTAAGATGGGAACATGCTCTGGAACCTTCTCCTTTGTAAAGGCTGGAGATAGCAGAATGAGTTGCTTGTTCCCCTGCATCACTGTGGCATCACTCCCTGTGGTGGTCACAGATCCAGAGCTGGAATTGCTGGACTGCAGCAGCTCTGACTGCTTGACATCTAAATAAACCCATCCCAAGACCCCCAACACTGGAGAAGGTGTTTCTCTTTAGGGAGGGCAGCTAATCCAGAGTCCAGGAGCTCCAGCACGAGAGAAGCCTCTGGTCATACACGTTGTCTGACGTGAAGTGCCTCGTGGTGAGGGGAAAGCTGGAGCCCAGCTGAAAGGACAGCGCCTGAGGGAACACAGTGTGTCATCCAGCACATCCCCAGCTGCCAGAGCCACGGGAAAGGCCCTTTTCCAGAGGATTAGCATGCTGATCTCAGCTCAGGGAGCTCTTCTGAGCTCAGTGGGCTGATGTCTGGACTCCAGAGCAAACCAGCAGCAGATTTGAGGTGAGAGGGTCTGCATGGAAGGTGATGGGGGCAGAAAGAGCAGGTTGGGAACATCATCATCACAAGTGAATCCAGAAGGAGATGCATGTTGACAGACTCAGTGTCTAGCTTTCGACAACTGATTTGGCAAATTTGGGCCTGTGCAAATAACTAAGAGCAGATGTGTCAAATGGTTTTTATTTCCTAGAATTAACACTAGACACAAGAACACCAAAGGAAGTGGCCTGCATATCCCTGCTGTGGGAGTCCCCTGACCCTCTCATACCTTCTCTTCACCATTCCCTGACCTGATACAGCTCCCACTTGCACTGGAACAAATGAGATTGGCTGGAGCCACAGCAGATATCAACCAGCACACAGGAGAACCGAGGAGGGCTGGCTCTTTTCACACCATTTGCTGTGTACACGCAGATAATGAGTTTGCCTGGGACTTGTTTTTATCTTCCTGCCGCGAGTCCTTCCAACACGGGGAGATCACCCTGCGACACCACATCTCCCCTGATTTCCGCTGGAACAGAAATGCTTTCGAGATCCCATTTATAACTCTGTTCGCACAAAATGTGACAGTTTTAGCTGTGTTGGAAGACCAGCCTGACCCTGGCAGCCGCTCGCACTGTGATCAGAATAGTTATCAGTCAAACCCTGGTGTGTGATGTCTGGTGGCAGTGAGGATGGATCTGCTCTTGCAATAACGTGATCCAAGCAGCCAGAAGCAGCAAAGCACAGCCCCACAGAAACAGACAGGTGGAGGAGGAATTGTCTCAAAGTCAGGCACAAGTCTGAGCTAGCCAACCTGGACTGCCCTTATGGTCCACGGGGAAAAACAGGTTCTCTCAGGGAGTGACTCATCTCGTACTAAAATAGGTCAGAGGAACTGCTCTCTGGCAGCATCTGACTCCTCTCCACAGGCTGTAAAGGGAACCCAAGGGGGTCTAGTTCAGATTTAAGCAACTTATTTTTGCTTGTCCAGCGTTCATTGGTATGAGTCGCAGCCAGGCTGTACAAACTTTTCCAGAGTCAGTGGGAGTCGTGTCAAAGGGCTTTGGACCTGACACTTCATGGTCTGAGTCAGACTCTGCATTTCCCAGAAAATCCCTGGATTTAAAGAGCTGGGCAGGGCTGAGCCAGAAGGAAAACATGCACCTTGACCCCATTTTCTAGAGAATAACGACAGGCAGCAAATACAAACAAGGAAATTCTGTCTTTTATTTTAAAAACTTGAGCAGCGTAAGACACTGCAGAGTTCGGCACGGCGTCCTTTTTTCCCCTGTTATCTTTCCAGTGAAAACGAGGTCACACTTTTCACTGTCACAATTCCTGGGGCTCTCATCATCTTTCAGCCCGATGCATTCTCCTTCCTCCGGATTTTCCCCTTGATCTGAAGTATGTTGAAGTCAATGAAAATCGACGATGCTCGTAAGACGCACCAGAATTCCTTGCTGAGAGAAGGGCACCAGATTTCTTGCTAACTCCTCCCCTCACCCTCTCTCAGCAGAAGCCGATGACAGGATTATTTTTTATCAAGATGCAGCTACTACACACAGCCAGCACAAAAGATCAGTGATTAGCCTTTGGATAAGCAGCCAAGATTGCTTTTCCCTGACCTTATCAATCTGGTATTTGAATTTCTATGGAGTTTCAGGGAATGGGTTTTCTCGGGAAGCTGAAGTGCTTCCTATTAACCCTCATGCAAAGTTCCTTCTAACTTCACTGGAATTAGTTTCTCATTCAGGATAAAACCAGATAGCTGTCCATGACTTGTCTGAGTTCAGGAAGGCCTTCAGGTTGCCAGGGATTTCCTTTTCCTTCCTTTGCCCCACATTTCAACACAGCCCATAAAATGAGAACGAGCTATTTCCTGTGTAGTAGAACAGGAACAAAAATATCCAAATGCACGTGGCTCTCTACCTACAAGCTACAAGTCTGAGCTTCCATGGGAGCTCCAGGGTGTAATTCTGCTGCTTAAAGGCAGACATCTGGTCCTGTCTGAGATGCCTGAGGGCATCTCAAGTGTGTGCACGGGGCTGGCAGGTACAACACAGGAACTGCAGGAAATTCTTCTAGAAATCCCCACCATTTGGTAATCAAGCTCCAGAGCCCAAATAACCCATTTTTTAATTCAGCCTCAGCAAATGATGGTTCTTTTAGGCATCCAGGAATGCAGTTTGACTGGGCATCTCCTGATAGGTCTTGAGAACCTGGTGATCCTGTGAAACTACAGATCTGTGCAAGAAGCAAGAGAGCTGATTCCCTTTAACGTTCTCCTTAAAACAAATTTTCAAACTCAGCACTGAGCTGCTCAGACAACAATTTCTTAAACCTGCAAGGGGAAAAGGGATTTTTTTTACCCTCTCCCTGTGTCCCTCCAGTACTATTTCACTGACTGAGCAGGATACTTTTAAAAACAACTTCTCCTGGGGGCCAAGGAGCCAGAAGCCCACAGCCTGCTTTGGGTCCCCATACCTAGGACCATCCTTGCAGTTCCTGGGGCTTTTTGAATGCTAAAAACCCATCAAGTCCACATCTATCAACCCATAGGGGTTTGGAGGAAGAGTATGGGGCATTTTGGAAAGGCAGGTCCATGTAAGGTGTTCTGTTGAAAGCCAAATTCATCCCTGTTGTCACGACTGGACCAGTGCTGAAAGGCTGAGCCAAGGCCACTGCAAACAGGAGCAGTGAAGCTCAGGGAGCTCAGCATGAGGCATTTTGGCACAAAGAACAACCTTTCACATGTTCACCATTCCACTTTCCACCCTCTGAGGTGCAGCCCTCCTGACAGCATCACTCCCAAGGCTGCCCCTGTGCAAGGCTGCAGGTCCTTTCTCTGGCNAGGATGGATCTGCTCTTGCAATAACGTGATCCAAGCAGCCAGAAGCAGCAAAGCACAGCCCCACAGAAACAGACAGGTGGAGGAGGAATTGTCTCAAAGTCAGGCACAAGTCTGAGCTAGCCAACCTGGACTGCCCTTATGGTCCACGGGGAAAAACAGGTTCTCTCAGGGAGTGACTCATCTCGTACTAAAATAGGTCAGAGGAACTGCTCTCTGGCAGCATCTGACTCCTCTCCACAGGCTGTAAAGGGAACCCAAGGGGGTCTAGTTCAGATTTAAGCAACTTATTTTTGCTTGTCCAGCGTTCATTGGTATGAGTCGCAGCCAGGCTGTACAAACTTTTCCAGAGTCAGTGGGAGTCGTGTCAAAGGGCTTTGGACCTGACACTTCATGGTCTGAGTCAGACTCTGCATTTCCCAGAAAATCCCTGGATTTAAAGAGCTGGGCAGGGCTGAGCCAGAAGGAAAACATGCACCTTGACCCCATTTTCTAGAGAATAACGACAGGCAGCAAATACAAACAAGGAAATTCTGTCTTTTATTTTAAAAACTTGAGCAGCGTAAGACACTGCAGAGTTCGGCACGGCGTCCTTTTTTCCCCTGTTATCTTTCCAGTGAAAACGAGGTCACACTTTTCACTGTCACAATTCCTGGGGCTCTCATCATCTTTCAGCCCGATGCATTCTCCTTCCTCCGGATTTTCCCCTTGATCTGAAGTATGTTGAAGTCAATGAAAATCGACGATGCTCGTAAGACGCACCAGAATTCCTTGCTGAGAGAAGGGCACCAGATTTCTTGCTAACTCCTCCCCTCACCCTCTCTCAGCAGAAGCCGATGACAGGATTATTTTTTATCAAGATGCAGCTACTACACACAGCCAGCACAAAAGATCAGTGATTAGCCTTTGGATAAGCAGCCAAGATTGCTTTTCCCTGACCTTATCAATCTGGTATTTGAATTTCTATGGAGTTTCAGGGAATGGGTTTTCTCGGGAAGCTGAAGTGCTTCCTATTAACCCTCATGCAAAGTTCCTTCTAACTTCACTGGAATTAGTTTCTCATTCAGGATAAAACCAGATAGCTGTCCATGACTTGTCTGAGTTCAGGAAGGCCTTCAGGTTGCCAGGGATTTCCTTTTCCTTCCTTTGCCCCACATTTCAACACAGCCCATAAAATGAGAACGAGCTATTTCCTGTGTAGTAGAACAGGAACAAAAATATCCAAATGCACGTGGCTCTCTACCTACAAGCTACAAGTCTGAGCTTCCATGGGAGCTCCAGGGTGTAATTCTGCTGCTTAAAGGCAGACATCTGGTCCTGTCTGAGATGCCTGAGGGCATCTCAAATGTGTGCACGGGGCTGGCAGGTACAACACAGGAACTGCAGGAAATTCTTCTAGAAATCCCCACCATTTGGTAATTAAGCTCCAGAGCCCAAATAACCCATTTTTTAATTCAGCCTCAGCAAATGATGGTTCTTTTAGGCATCCAGGAATGCAGTTTGACTGGGCATCTCCTGATAGGTCTTGAGAACCTGGTGATCCTGTGAAACTACAGATCTGTGCAAGAAGCAAGAGAGCTGATTCCCTTTAACGTTCTCCTTAAAACAAATTTTCAAACTCAGCACTGAACTGCTCAGACAACATTTTCTTAAACCTGCTAGGGAAAAAGGGATTTTTTTACCCACTCCCTGTGTCCCTCCAGTACTGTTTCACTGACTGAGCAGGATACTTTTAAAAACAACTTCTCCTGGGGGCCAAGGAGCCAGAAGCCCACAGCCTGCTTTGGGTCCCCATACCTAGGACCATCCTTGCAGTTCCTGGGGCTTTTTGAATGCTAAAAACCCATCAAGTCCACATCTATCAACCCATAGGGGTTTGGAGGAAGAGTATGGGGCATTTTGGAAAGGCAGGTCCATGTAAGGTGTTCTGTTGAAAGCCAAATTCATCCCTGTTGTCACGACTGGACCAGTGCTGAAGGGCTGAGCCAAGGCCACTGCAAACAGGAGCAGTGAAGCTCAGGGAGCTCAGCATGAGGCATTTTGGCACAAATAACAACCTTTCACATGTTCACCATTCCACTTCCACCCTCTGAGGTGCAGCCCTCCTGACAGCATCACTCCCAAGGCTGCCCCTGTGCAAGGCTGCAGGTCCTTTCTCTGGCAGAAGCAGATGCAGGACCTAGAGCTGGGATGAGCACTTTTCACAGCATTTGGTGCTTTTCTCACCTACTTTAACCCTAACTCTGCAAGGCAGCAGGAGCACTGCATTAATTCTGGCCAAGCTTTGCCCCTTGGTCACTTGGGGAATCCAGGTGTTTTGTAGAAGGCAGCAGAAGCATTGTGGGGTCCCCAGGGAGGAAATCCCACCGGGTCTGGGTGAAGCACGTGGATCCCAATCCCTGCTTGCAGGCAGAGGTGCAGATGAGCAGTTGGCTCTCAGATCTTGAGAGAGAAGCACAGGAGCAGCCACAGCAGGGTAGCAAAGGGAGCCCTGGCATGTTGTACAAAGGAGAACAGAGTGAAGCAAGCATTAAGAAGTCATGCTGTGGATATAGAAAGCAGCCAGGGGAGGGTTTGCTTTCCCAGTCAACAGGTCTTATCTGCACATTCTGCTTTGCTTCAATGTGGAGGAGCTTCCCAGTGAGCCCCTGCTCCTGTCTCCTGTGCGCAGGCAGTTCAGTGGAAAGCAATGTGTTTATTTTTAGTTTTGTGCAGCAATTAGGCAATGATGGGGGGGGATGTTCTCAGGAAGAAAATTTTTGACAGTTTCCTTAAAAAGACAAGACCTATCCCGTTCCAGTAGGGGATAATAGCACAGAAAACCACTGGGGGATTTTTGCTGCATGTCACGTTCTTGTGAAAGTTGCCTACTGACACCCTTGGATTTCGGCCAAGTGCCTACCTGAACACGAAGAACCTTCTTCCAAATGGCCTATCCACCCTAGGCAGGTATGTTCCCTCCAATCCCCAGGGACATTGGAGACAGGTATTTCCTGGGCCTGGCTGTGATTCCCCAGTTCCATCACCTGCCGCCTGGAATTCTCCACCCCACCCCTCCAGCTGCTGGTGGGGTCCTGTGGCCTCCTTGAGCAGCTTCAGATAAAACCAAAGGCTTTGCCACAGCTGGGAGGTCTCCCACAAAGCACATGAGTGCTCAGCAGATCCATCTACTCTGTGACCTTGGGGAGGGACTGGTAACGCCAGGGAAGGGAGGAAGGCAATTGTCTTTCACTGGCACAGCTGCTCGCTCAGGGAACATCTATTCACACTGAGGAGCAAACAGATGGTTTTCTCCCACTGGCCAATCCATTCTTTCTTTTCCTTCTGACACTGCCAAAAGGGGTCACAGCAAGAATGGTGATTCTCTGTGTCTCTAATGTATGTCCATTGTCTTCCCTGTCCCGCACAAAGCAGAAGTGACGGAAGTCAGATGGATAACAAAGCTTCTTGACCTATTGCATGAGTAAAACATGCAGCTTTCCCTGCCCAGCCCTAGACCTGCTTGTGCCATGGCCATTGCCGGCTGTTCCCCTGCAAGGCCATGCACGAGGGGAAACGAGAGGCTGGTGACAGAGCCAGGGGCTGAATCGTATTTCAGCAGCATGGGCACATCCGTGTGCTCTAAGCCAAGAGGAATGCAAACGGCTCAGCGATGAACAACTGCTCCAGCAGCCCACAGCCAAAAGGAGACACACTGGGGCACGGTCAGGCACTGACCCAGCCCACCGTGGAGGGAGCTGTCAGACTGTGTTATCACAGGGCCAAAACTGCATCTTCCGCTTGGGAAATAAATGTCGCTGCTTTGGCGTGGTGCTTATAGAGAGGCAAGAGACCATTACCCGGCAATTACGCTCTATCTCACTGACGTTATCTCTTAATTGCACATTTGCAAGTGCTTCTCCTTGCTGGGTGGTTGCAAGGAGGAAGGTGAAGTGGGGTTGCCTGTCTGGGAGGTATGGAGTACCCAAGGGACCTACACCACTGCTAATTCTTGAGATATAACAGTGCAGTTGCACTGCTGCACCAGTCAGTAGCTATCCCCACCTTTTCCCTGGAAGGAACTCCAAATGGAACGAATGGTGCTCACCTGGTCATCCAGGACTTGACCAAAACCCTCAGAGTGCCAAGGGCGATCAGACATACCTTGACAACATAACTTTTTATGAAGAAGCACAAGAACAGCCATTCACTGCGCAGGCACTTCTGTCTCCTTCCTTTTCTTTAGAATTTTGCACCAATCCGTGGCCATCCAGGAACATCTGGTCCATGATCAAATTGCACAACATGCCCACTCGCAGCTTGACGTCGCCTGCAGAAACAGAACTCAGAACCACCCATCCTGAAAGCCATCTGACACTGCAGCAGAAGAATTGTCACTGGTGGCTGCCAGAACACGGCATATGACACATATTTTCAGGGCTGTCTCTTCCCAGTGTATGGCAGCAACACTCACAAACATCTGCCTGTGCATTACAGCATGGCTCATTTTTAAAGACTGGGCCTTAGATCTTGAAAGACAGTTTGGCACATAAATCTGAGGAAATCATCCAGGAATTAGGTCTCTGGGTACTCCAGCTGATGTGTGTGTCTGTTCCTTAATTCCAAGATCTGTGCTCTCTCTACTGGGCTTTGCCACCTTTCCATTTTTTCTGAAGGTATTTTAGGCCTGGAGCCACAGTTTCTGTTTAGGACACTGGAACGTTCTCCAAAGGAATTAATTTTAATTTTTCCAAGTATTGCAATTAGCTGGGTGCCTTCAGCTTTGGTTAACTCCAAATCCTGATGGTTGTTTCTGTTGTACATTGAGTTTTCTGTCATCGATGTTGTGACATTGGTACAAACCCATAATATAGGTGTCTGGTTAGAGGTGAACCTCAGTCACATGGGACAGTATTTCCAAACACTCCAAACCTGAGGCCAGCGTTGTTGTGGTGACACAGGGAAACCCCAGAAACACCAGCCTGAGCATCAATAATGAAATGGAGAAGGTGTGTTTGGCTGTCCCTAGCTCTCACAGACTGAGCCCAAAATAACCTTGGCTCTGGGACCTGAGATTCTTCTGCTTGCAGTTTCCTGGTACCAAAACCACCAAGAGATGCTTACGTCACACCAGAGGGATGAGGCTGATTGAAATTGGCACTGATGTGGCAAAAGCTGAGATCTACAAAATGGACTGTCACTATCAATGCTATTTGCTTTTCATGGTAACAGTGTTATTTTAATAAAACCTTTGGTGGCTTAGAAGGTTGGTGATCTTTTCAAGTGCTTTTTTGAGTTGAAAACTAAACTGAGAGCTACATGCAGGCTCAGAGGGAATGATCTGCCTTCAGCTCCCTGGCGGGACATTGCCTGATGCTTCTGCCCTGGTGGATAACTGGTGTGGCCACACACCTCCCATGTCACTGCGCCTTAAAACCTCTCTGAGATGATAATAAGCCTTTTTAGCTCATTACTTTTGTTTGGTTGGCTTTTTTTCCTTCATATGTTTGAAAAGTAATTATGCTCAGCATTTTTTCCGCCGTGGTGCTATTGGAAATCTGGTCACTGCAGAGTCCCTGGGCACACGTCAGCGCCTCGTCACAACCTGGAGCGTTTTCTGCCAGGAATGATGAGATGCGACAGCTCCCATTGAAGGGTATTCCTCCCAGATAATTCCAGTTACCAAGGTCCCGGGCTTTGAAGATAAACTTGTTGCTTGTTTGGTTTCCTAGCAACTTGTGCTCGGCGGCAGAAATGCATTCCTTGGACCCCGAGCTCGCCGATGCTTGGAGCTGAGATGTGCTCTGCTCCGGGGAAAGCAGCTGCCTGAAAACACAGGACTGGAGTGAGAAAGCTGGGGCTGGATCAAACCCTCTGATTAGATCCACTGGTCTCCCCCAGACTTTGTTGTTCGATAGAATTTTCATTTTCAGTTAAAACAGCACATCTGGCCAGCTCTGAAGGTGGAGGTAACTTGGGTTTGGCTGGTTGTCCAGGTTCTTGCTGGGGAATTTGGCACTGATCCCACGACGTGGCTAAACTGAAAATCCAGAGTCAAACATCACAGCCTTTACTGGAGCTTAATCTTCAGGTGAGAAGCCCAAGGATCCATTTTGCTATGAAACATGATGAAGCAAATCATCACCACCACCAGTGAGACCCCTTAGATATGAATCGAGAGAAAAGAACAAATTTGGTCACCTGTAAGGCACATGAGTCTTAGCCTTGGTATTTTTATAGAGATGTTGACAAGAACACAGGGCAAACCCACATTAATTTGCACATTGCCTGGTTATCAGTATTTATTTCATTCTTTTTTTCTGGTTATTAGAAGCTCAGCCCCACTGCAACTTTTAATTTAGGTGTTTCAGGTCAAATGTCCCAAGGAACCCTTCGAGCTCAGATTCAGTTTCACAGGTCTGCATCAAGGTGAACGAAGGGCAGACCTATAAGATATTGAATTTGATTCTTTATATTTCTCTTGATTAGATGTTTTTGCAGGCATTGCTCACTGAGTGCCTGGTGGAAAAGATCTCCCTGCCATTTGTGTCCCTGTTAAGAAAGTAAAAGATGATCAGTTCTCCAGATGAAGAGAATAATAGCAAAAAGAGCAACATGTTGGTATCAAAGAGGTTTTTAAAAGACCCTGAACATCTTGGAGTTTCAGTGTGTGAGGTGATGAATCAAGAAAAGGGAACAGGACAGTCCTGTGCCAAAGCCACTGTCACTTAAGCAGCTGCAACATGGAATAAAAAAGTCTCTCACTTTTTAGACATGGAGGGCATTTCTAAACACCAGTGAGGTCCTGGTCTTCTGAATCCCAGTATTACACTTTTATATAGCCACCTTTTCTGAATTTGTCTATTAAATTTAATCAGAGCTGTCAATGACCATAAGAAGTTTTTTGTCCTATTTCAGTTAACCCAGGGCATTCTTTCCTGAGGGTAATCTTTAGTGAATATAGCACCGCATTGTAGTCCAGGGAACAAACTGAATGTATTGTTCAGTTTGAATTATAGCATATTACTGTCAAGGGTATTCCTTCAAAAAGCTGACACCTTTTAATTACATCTGTGAGACTCTGAGAAAAATGGTATCCTGGGGAAAAAAATTGCTTGGCACCCACTTTGTTAGTTTTAGCCTGATGTTCATTTCTAGCCATTCATATAGGGCTGAGTCATACAAGAGAAGCCTGTAAGGGAATCACAAACAATCTGTCTGGCTGGAGGAAATCGGGAGCCATTTCAAGTGTGCATTGCCTCATTCCACAGTTAGTGGCAGGGGTTATTAGAGACCCTGGAGAGTCTGAAAATAGAGACAGCATTTTTCTACCTGAATAGTTCTGTAGATAGACTGGAGATGGGATAAAAACAAGTTTTGTGTGGGAAAGACCATCCCAGGCAGAGCCAGAATCAGATGTACCATCGGAATCAGATGCAATGATCCCTCACCCGCCCAGGGCATCCCTAAATCTCAGCTGACAATCTTTTCCTTCTGTCTTTAGGCAACATTTTTCACCTCCCCTGAGCTAGTTTGAAACCCTTAATTCCATTCTGCCTGTTCTTCCAAGAATGTGGTGCGACAAGTGGAAACTCATCTCCACATGGGGGAAGAAGGGGGAGCACTGTGTGAATATTAAAACATTTACAGTGTGAAATGTTGAGCTATGAACAACGACAGCACACCTTGGGCTAATAGCACGGTGCCAGGGCTGTGCTGGTGTCCCAGGAGGGTTGGCAGCAGTGCTGGGGAGGGGGGATGGATGCTCTGGGCTCAACAGGAGGTGATCCAGGACTGAGATGCTTTGGCTGAAGATGCACAAAAGCCCTGCATGGTACAAACCTGCCAGTGCAGGAAGCTGGTTCTCCCTGTACTGGTGAGGCTGGTGTATGCCTGGAGGCAGCATTACAATCCCTTTTAAACATTCATCCACTTTGTGTGCATGCTCTGATTTACCCGTGTTGCTCAGGGACCCTTTTCCTGCCTGGCCCAAAGAGCTCAGCGTGGTGGAGAAATGATTTTGTTCTGCCAATGCCATTTGGTGGTGGAGCTGCAAAGCTTTGGTCCTGCTCTGCTGGCTGATGGTGACACAGGATGCCTGACCTGTCCCCCTTGGCTGAAGAGTGGAAGGGAAGAGGTCAGGTCTGAGCAAAGCACCTTGTTCCTGCTCTTGGTGCTGATAAGGTACCAGGAAGGTTGTGCAAGCCCTGTCAGAGGATGAGAATGAGCCTGAGGCCATGTGCTTGGTAAGCTCAGGGTAAAATGGTTACTGGGTGATGAGTAGGACATGGGGTAGTTATAGCCTTGGAGTTTTCTGAGAGGTTTTGGGACATCAGAGCTCAAAGGGGGTGAAATGCAGTCGATGTCCCAGGCAGAGAGCATCACTGCTGCCTTAGTATGGAGTGTAAATAGGACACAGAATTCATCCAGGGAACAGGAATGGAGAAAAATGACCCTGGCAAGTGCTGTCATTCCCTGAAATCTGAGTCTCTCCTTCTCACACTGCTGTGCTTCATATGGTCTTAGGCTAATTCACAGGAGAGTGGGCTGTCCAGCGTTTGGAGTATCAGTGCATTTCACCAGGAATCTTGATTTTGGAGACCTTGCAACTTTAACCCAAATCTATTACCCTAAGCCTAGATAAAAGAGCTTAAGATTTGTGGTACAAGAAGCTTGATGTGCTGTAGGAAGTGAGATGAATCCAGGGCATTGGAAAACTTGAGATGCTCAGCTTCAGAGGAGTTATAAAGTGCAGTGGGAAGGCCAGGAATATCTCAGAGAGCTCAGGCCAGGAGAGAGGACACTGCTGTGGTAAAGCATCTGCTACAGGAATGTCTTTGCCAAATGTGAGATTTTGAAAAGGAGCTGTTGGGGACCCAGAAAAGCACATTTCCTACTGGCTGCAAGCAGCACTTCCCTATTAAGGACTTACTCCAGCAAAATTGCAAATTCCTGCTGAGGGGTATCCAAAGGGACAACCACACCAGGGTGCCTCAGTTTCCCAACAGTGCTCACACCTTTGTGAGGTGCTTGATCCCTGCTCACAGGCAGTGCCAGGTCAGAGCAGACAACAGCTCCTGGATGGATTTGCCATGTTATTTCACTTTCTGGCCCATTTCTTGTGCAGTGTCTGGCTCAGAAGACACAATATCCCTGGAGAGTGCAGTGGCTGGGAACTTGGTTTTAGGTTGCCCTGGGCACAGCAGTCCTCATCTGATGGCTGCGTTGGTCCTGCCTGACCATGGAGTTATGTTTCTCCTGGATGACTTTATGGATGACTTTATCACAGATGAGGGTGAGAGATGTCTGCTTTTTGAACACAAGGGGACGATTCAGACCTTTTGTGAGGGATGATCAACCACAGTAAATAAAGTTGGTGCTTGTGGGAGTAACAATTAAAACCCATTATAACCTGCTTAACTAGTCAGGGACTGCAGTGCCTGGAAGAACTTGCTCTGTCCTCCCTGAGTGCTGTTTTTCTTGGCCCATTTGCCTGATTGGTGAAAAAGATTGTGTTCTGAGGGGGTTAGCTTGCAATTCCTGCTCCCATGACCAGGGCAGTTTCCCAGTTCCTAAGGATGACTGATGTCATAGCAAAAAATAAAAGTTTCCCAAGTGGTCCTTCAGAATTGAGTATTTTTATTCATGGGACATGCCACGTGCAACACCTCATGTTCAGGACAGACAGCAACACATCGCTAATTAAACCAAACTCTGTTTCAGACCAATCTCAGAATTTACCAAAACTGCCACTCCAAGGATTTCCGTGGAGACACCTGGAAGAAGGATGAGTTGGTGTGACACCTCCATGCATGAACCTGCCTCGAGATGCTCGGGGGAGGTAATTGCGTGGGCTTCTTGCTGGCTGAAGGTTTGGAGAAGGGAAAACAGGGGCAGAGAGCCCATGTCTGCATGGAAAGGCAGGGTCTGAACTGCTGGGGCCTGTGAGATGATGACTCACAGGCTGGATTTGTGAGTGTGAGCCATGGAAACTGGCTGGGTGTCTCTTGCCCCCACTGCCAGTCAGGAACACTCAAGAGCCATCTCAGCCTTATTTTCTCCATTTTTTTTCTAGAAGAATACACACATGGCAGGGCTTATCTCCACTGATTATTGCTCTGCTTTCAAGAACTAGAAGGGAAGAAAAGCCATGGCTTTTCCTCTCCCTCTCTGTCTTTTCAGGAAGCCTGATCATGGCCACATTTTTTGCATGCCTTCCAGATACCATCAGGTGGAATGGCTTTTCCCAGGTCTTTCATGCAGCTCAAGGCATTTATTTGGCTTTTGTGGCTTCTTTGTGTGTTGCAGTGCTTTTCTTTGGGGCAGCACTGGGACAGGTGTGGGGTCTGTCAAGGTTTGCCAAAGCTAAGGGGCCCATTGGATCATGGCCACGGCATAAAAACAGGAGCTGGGGTTTGATGTGCCAAACTGTGTGCCCATGGGCTGCAGGGTGACCACATCCCATGGCTACTTGTCTGACATTTGGGGATGCCTAGAAATTTCACCCAAATGAGCAAAGTCCTCAGATTCCACAAGGATGGGAAGTTAGGAAGGAGAAAGCGGACACATCTTGAGGAATTTCTCTAGCAAGGACAAAGCTTCCTGTGGTGTCCTGGCCAAGAATGACCCAGACTTTTTGCACAGCTGGGTCAGTGGGGAACAGATTGCTTTCAGCACATGTCCAGGATGGGTGGTGAGACACTGGAACGGGCTGTTCAGAGAAGTTGTGGATGTCCCTTTGCTGGAAGTGTTCAAAGCCAGGCTGGATGGGCCTCTTGAGCTACCTGGTCTGGTGGGAGGAGTTGGAACTGTGTGATCTTTATGGTGCCTTCCAACCCAAACCATTCTATGGCTCTCTGACAGGTGCCACGATGTCCATCCAGGTCCCCCTGCCACCACACACACACACAAAGACAGGTGTTTAACTTTTCTGTGCTCTCCAGCACACCAAGTCAAAATGGGAGAGGTGAACTTAACTTACACCCCGTTAGCCCCAATAAGACTGGCAGTCATTTGCTCCCTGCTCCTGGAGGAGAGGCAGCATTTTTCAGGGAGGAAAATGCCATCAATCCAAGTGTGAAAGACATGTGTTGGAGATACAGTACCTATTCAAGAATGGATGTTCTTGCCAAAATGCCATTGCTTATTTTGCTGTGGGAGGTGCTCACTAGAGGTCTGGTTTGTCTTCCCTCTCCTCTCTGTGCTCTCAGTAGCATCTCTGACGTGCCGTGAATGACAAAACTCTTGTCCTCCTTCCTCTCCACCACATGAGATGAACCCTGAAAGGAGGACATGCTGCAGGACTGAAGCTGAGGTGTGGGTGGGTCTTTCTGCTGGGCTCTTGCCCCTCCTTGCCAAGAGGGAGATGGCAGCCAACCAGAGCAGTGTGGAGGGAAGATGGAGAGAGGAGAGCTCTGTGGAGCTCTGTGGTGTGAGGTGGAGCAGGCCTGGACTCATAATGTGACCAGTTTTGTCCAGCATAGCGACACGATCAGTGTCCCACTGGTGACACCACATGTCCCCTTGGCACCCATGGGGGAAACCAGAGAGGTGGTGGCAGAGCCATCCTTGTCCCCACGCCAATCCAGGAGCTCACCTGAGCTCACCAAGTCCCTTCTCTCCCTGGTTTTAGCTCTGAGCTCACAGACCCTGAGGCTTCTGTGTCTCCAGCAAGGAAGATGCTCAGATTTTTACCAGCTTGGACACAGCAGCCTCATGGCATGAGGGGTGAGCCAGGGACATCCCTGCAGGGCAGGCAAGGCTTCGTTCAAGTGGTTTTTGGCCAATTGTGCCATGTCAGTCCCCTGCTAAGTATTGTGATGGAGGGAGTCAGCCTTCAGTTAAAAATAAATATCTTCAGTAATTAACAGGCATGGTTGGGGGACTCCTGAGCACCATTCATTTCTCAAAGCTTGAATCACCAAATCAGGGCAGTTTTATCCAAATTGCTTTTGGTTACACATCCACTTTGCTTTTCCAGGGGGGTTTGCTGCTGTTCACATTGCAGTGACATGGAGGTATTTATGGGCTTAGATTTCTGCGTATCTGATCCACCCCTGCCCTCACACTCCTGGCATGGTGCCAGTCCTGAAACACTTTCCCCCCCTCTGTTTGTGCCCTTCCAGAGGAGGTAATATCCAAACACAACAAAAAACAGGTAGCTCTCCCAAAGAGCTTGTGGAGATGATTCTTTTTCAGTTTCAGCAGACTACAGCACAGGCAACACAGTGATTTATTCTCTTTTGTACACGATTTTCAAGAATAAACATCCTTATGGTGCTCAATACAGTGGAATAAAGTCTCGCTGTGACCATGTCACCTCCACTAAGGAAATTTCAAGTGGGACTGTGGCTGTTCTCCGAAATGCAGCCAGGATCTGAGTTACTGTCCCACGGGGGCTTGCTGTTGGAAAATAACGTAATTGACTTTGTCCCGTTTCCAGTTTCGCAGAGAAATGAGCTGTGAGAGCACGCAGGGTACCGGGACTGGCTGCTCCCGGGGTTTGGGAGCATGATAAATGCAGTAATCAGCCCGGGAGTGCACAGAATGTCTCGTTGTGCTTCCCTCCCCTCCTGCCTGGGGACAGCATCATCAGGGGACCTGTGGCTGCCACAGTGGAGGCACCGCTGCCCTGGAAAGCCACCAGCTCCCTCCTCCCGGGATCCCAGCATGGCTTTTAACCCAAATAGCTGACCTTTCATTAAAGATTACCTATTTTTACTGCTCCTCAGGATGGGAAGAAGAAAAGGCTGAGGCTTGCAGAGAGGCAGGCCAAGCCAAGATGTTGTTTATAGTGGGAGCAGGGAAATTTCTCAGGGCAAGTTAAAAAAAATTAAACTTTTGGTAAATGAAGGTAGTCCCCAGTTAAGCCTGAACATTATTCTATTTGATCTGTTACTAGAAAAGCAGCCAAGACCCTGGGGCCCAAGGGCTACTGGGTAATTCTACATCTGTGCTAGTAAGTTAAAAGTGCTAGAAACTTAGTTGTGGGCTCTCAGACCACAAACACAGAAGGTCCTGTGTCCATTAAACCTCTCAAGGCCCTGAAACATGGCAGCCACATGAAAATTTTGTCTTGAAAATGCCTCCTGGCCTGTGCTAAACTGCAGACTGTCCTGGGGAGCTGTTTGGGACACTGCTGGCTGGCATGGGGCAGCAGTGCTGGAGGCTGTGCTGCTGATGCTGCTGTCAGGGCCAGTGCCCAGGAACTCACCCTGGCACCAGGGTACTTGCAGAGGCATCACCCCAGCAGATGAGCCAGTCTAATGTCCCATCCCTTGGTAGCAGGAGAAAATGAGGCACAGAGAGATAAGGTGACTTGACAGAGGTCCTAAAGAGAGTCTGTGTCAGAGCAAGGCCTGGTTCTTCATCTCTCTGTCATCCACACGGAGGACAGGCTTTGAAAGTTGCCTTTGCCTTCTCCAGATTATCTTTTCAGACCGGCACTGGATGTGCTTCCAGTTTGGGGATGCTCATCTGGGTCTTTGGGCATCCTGGGCTCCACACCTCTGTAGCTGCTGGCACAGCACAGAGCAGATCCAAGCATGGAATTCCCCCTTTGCACCAGCCCCACATCACCTTTCAGGGCTGTCTGTGAACATTTGGGGCCAGCTGTGGGAGAAAGTCCATCCTCAGGGTGACACCTAGGAGATCACAGCTTTCTGTCTTGTCAGACTGCCTCACATCTCCATTTGCAAAGCAGAGGTTGTCATCTTGCCTTGTGTGTGGGGCTGTGAGGAGTCAGATACAGCAGTGATATGCATCATTCAGGCCATATCTAGATTAACAGGTAATTGCTACAACTAGATTAGCAAGGCAGCAATAGGAGAGGATAAGGAGAACAAACAGGCTGGTGCTGTGGGCTCGAGGTCTGCTCCATGTGTAGTCCACAGTGGTTACTCCAGGTCAGATTTGTTCCAGTCATCTGTATTAAAAATCCCCACCCTGCACACTGTCTGAGGCTGGCTGAAGGACCAGCTACTCATTTATTACCTTACATTCCTAGGAGGGATTGTGACACAGCTTCTGGTTCCATTTCCACTGGGGGAAAAAAAAAAAAAAGATAAAAAATATTAAATTGTGTGCATCAGAGCTGTTGCAAACTGGATCACTCTGGAGTGGGGGAGGCCAAACCAGAAGCTGCTATAAAGCAGCATTACTGCTCTGAACCAAAATGCTAAGGCAGAGGCAGCCAGAAGCACCTCGGGCTTAATCCAGCACTCAGCAGAAAGATTCTCATTTACTGCAGCTCTCCCTGAGTCAGGCCCTGAGGGCTTGTCTGCACACAAAAATTAATCTGGATTAGGATGGGGCAGGAACTTTAGGTAAAGAAGCTCTTCTGGAATAACCTCACTTCATAACAGACAAGCCTCTGGACGGTTTGGTTAGGAAGCGTTGTGTTACATCACATTTGGGATGATGAAATGCATTTTGAAGAGAATGTCCTTGTGGCATTTGGTCACAATTGCGCAGAGAACACTTAAAAACACATCCATTTCCTGCAGGAGGAGAAACAGAGCTCCCCGCAGGTTTGGAGTTCTTTCCAGGTCTGACTTGCCAGAACAGCTCAGAGGGGTTTCATCGTTCCTCTGTTTCCATTCACACGAAAAAAGTGCACAAAATCTCCCTTGCCCAGCAGAGCAGCTCCCCTGAGAGCAGTGAGGACAGGTGGAGCATCAGCCCAAACATGTGTGTAGCTGCTACTTCAGAGCTGCTCCACGCACACAGACTCCTGCAGAAGCACTTCAGAGAGTCAGCTCAGAGCTGTGTCTGAAATAATAAATCCTGCACTAGGGTGGCTCTGCATGGACACAAATGCTCTCTCCAAGTCAGCCTGAATTGCACCCCACTGGAGTGCAGGTGGGTCATTCTTTCCAATGCCTGCACCTCTGCTTGCTCTGAGAGTCACACATCAAGTACAGAAAGACTAAATTATATTATTAAGTTGGACGTCATTGAGCAGAGTGATACAATCACAATGCCTGGAAGGTCCACCAGGCCTCCACATCCCACTGCCCAGAGGACAGACAGGCAGAAAATGTCTTGATGTTTGTGCATTTTCCTCCTGCACTGAAACCATTTTTCTATCCAGGATTTTTTCCTCCTACCTGACTTCTCTTGCACAGCTTTATTTCCAACCAGGTTTCAATGGCCTGTTAAATATTTCTACCAATACACACCCCCTCCCAAAGACTGTTTGCACTCAGCTCAAGTTAATTGTTCATAAGCAAGAGTCCATAGGCACAAAAGTTTCTACATATTATTTTTTTAGCTCCCTTACTATTTATTCTGGGAGGTGATAACATTGGTTTCTCTCTGGCTTTATCAGTCTTGCACAAGGACAAATGAGGAGTGAGAAGGAACCTCCCTTCTCTTCCGTGGTGTGGAGTCTAGAATCAACCAGCCAAGGCAGAGGAACAAGCCCTTGTCAGTCTGTGTACACAGCCTGCCTGGCAGAGTACATTTTCCTTAACATGCCTAATCCCACAAGTATGTGGTGGCTTGCTCTGCAGAAACCTCAGCTTTTCAGGTGCTAGAAAATATGCATGTTCCATGTCACTTGATAGTTTGCTCACATCCCTGTCTCCTGGAGGCAAGCAATTGCTGACCCTCTCAGCTTTAGCCTACTCTGAATATACCCCTCCATGCAACACTGCGAGGAATAACAATGTACTTGTGATTTCTTTATATTTTTCTGCTGTAAATCCAGAAAATGAGACCTGAATTATTCTTTTCTGTTTGCAGTGACAGAGATGCAGTCCTCGCTTCCCAGCAGAGTGACTTGTAAATGCTGAGCTTTCCCTTGGAAGACTGGGAAGAGCTGGTGAAGTTAGGGTTTGATAATGGAGCTTATCACAACCACAGAATAAAAAGTTATCATTGCTTCCCAGGTCCAACTCCCCTCAGGGGCAGAGGTGCACCAGTTAGCCTACTGGGCAGCACTGGGAATTAAATGAGGGCCTTCCCTGTAGGTGGGAAGGAATTTTCCCCTTCTTAAAAGCCTCTCTGAGGTTTAAAAAAAAAAAGTGCTCATCCTGGGATGAGGTGGAAGAACCAAATTGCCACATTCTTGTAACCTCCATGAAAGGGCTCACACAACTGCATCCCACTTTGCACAACAATCCCTGCCCTGTGCCAGACCAGCTCCATCCCCTGCACTGTCATTATCTCCTGGGTCTCCCACAGCCGGGCTACAGGACAATCTGCAATCTCCCTCATCCCCTTTTCTTCTGGAGCTCTTCCACTCTGTATAAACACCACTCATTGATGCAGCTGATTCCCACATCCCAGGGGAATGCTCCAACCACAAAATTATCCTCACCCTTGCTCTCGTCCAGTGGGTATTTAATTATTCTTACAAAGTGAAGTAATTCCAACTGAAGAAAACAAGAGGCACCCGGGTCAGAGTACCCCATCATTATCACAGTAGGGAGCACTTTCCTAGGACATGAGATTTCCCAATCAGACGCTAAAAAACACCGGGGGAAGCTGGGAAGAGAAATGTCATTGTTTTCTCCTCCATTTTGTGAATAGTTCCTCAGAATTCGTGAGAGTAACAGGGTTTGAGATAGATATTTGTCTGCATGTGTATGTTTCTGGAAATGCTGAAATGAAATGCTTCAACATTTCCAATTTTTTTTTCATTTAATCCAAAAACATTTGAGAATATGCATCATATTTGGCAAATAACCGTGGCCACCCTGAAACCACATTTTTAGCAAATAAATGATTCACTGAGTAAATTTAGCTCATCTTAAATGTCTATTTATATCACGGGAACACACCCTGTCACTGTTGGGACTTCACCATGTTGAGCACTATCCAGAGCTCACAGCCAGACATGCTCTACCACAAACACCCTGAGAGGGAAAAATAAAGCCCTTCCTATTTGCTTTTTGCAACAGCACAGATGGCAACCTCACTGTCTCAGAAGAGCTGTGCCCCATCCTATAAACCTACCCCAGATACCTCACATCATTTTGGGACTGGCAAGCAGAGCATCATCTTGCCAATCTCTCCACCACCAGCACAGCAAAGCCATCCATCCCTTTTTAGTTCCCTTTCCCCGAAAAGAGTTATCTCTGAGAAACCTTTGCCTTCCACTAGCAATATCCTGCGAATGCAGAATGGGTTAATCCCCTTTAACCAGCATCCCCGTAATGAAAGGTTTCACTCTTTGTCACCTAATGGTCTTGTGTCTAAAATAGAAGCCGAGCTGCCTTCACTCGAAATGTTTTTAATCATTGTGGAATAAAAACCTAGCCTGGCTAGTGCCAACCAAAGAGATGTTTGTCTGCTCAGCAGATTTTATCAAAGCTTCCTTGATGTCTTTGCCTTTGTAATGCTAAGCACTTCACTGTTTGGCATATTTAAAGTAGGATGCGGTACATGTGAAGCATTTCACAGAGTGATGATGTATCGAGTGTGCTTTAGGAAGTAATGAAAGCAGCAGACTCATGATTTTTGAGCTTTTAATTACTTATTAAGTGGCATGACATAAAGGCTACGGGGGAGATTTTTTTTTTGCAGCATCCAACTTACTGACTTTGAAGTCGGTGCCTAAATACCCTTTGTGCCTTTGAAACTTTCCGTCTGCTCACAGGGGAACGTGCTGCTGCTCTGGGCTTTGTTTCACGCTGACCACATTTGTTCGGGGGAGAGGAGCCGAGGGATGGGAGCCTGCTCAGACACAGGTCTCTGCCTTTGCCATGGTGGATAAAGATGAGGGACAGGCTAAATAAGTGTCCTTTGACAAAGGATATAGAGAGAGCCCTCAGCACAGAGCCTGGAGCAATGAGTTCTGACCTGGCCTCAAAAATGCCAGCACTACGGGGGGCAAATAACCATAGCAGCCCCCAGGGTGCTTTTAATGAGCTGAATCACAGTCCGAGTCCAGCTCTCCATCACTCACAAGCCACTGCCACAGCTGGTTTTAGCAGATGTCCCCTCTGACAGCAAGGGCCCAGCAAAGCACAGTGGTTGGCCTCGCCACCATCTCCTTCAGGTCTGGTGTGACTGCTGTGACAAGAATGCCAAAGCTTCGGGAGCAATAAAGTCAGGAGAGGCCAGAAAGAAGAAAAGACCCTCAAATTCAGCTTAGGGGATTTGTGGGTACTTTAGGTTTTTGGGGTTTTTAGTATTTTTTTAGCATATTCTGAAGGGAAAGTAATTCTCTCATCTTATTCTATGATAAACCAGAAGTCTGTGGCCTCACAGAAGGGTTTTTCTGTGATAGTGAGGATAAAGTATTTTTTGTGACAGTGAAGACAAAACCAGATCCTTCTCTTCCCACCATCTTCACCAACACTCATCATGTCACAGCTGGGATGTCCTTGTGAGCAAGGATCTCTTTGCTCAGTCACTAGGTGACCCAGAACTGAATACACCTCTATTTTACAAGTCCTACTGATTCCAAGAAACCCTCATGAACCACGAATCCAAGATGCTCACTCTGGATCCAGAGGCTGCTAAATTTCTGGGGGTCATGTCAAAGCTGGAGCCACATTCATGAGGAGAAATTCACCCTGCAGCTGCCCAAGGCACCCTCTCATCCTCTGGTGTATGAAAAATAGGTGTCATTCTGACATCTTCAATCAGTATCAAATTCTCCTTTCAAAGAGAAAGAAAACGGGGGAAAAAGAAGAAAAAGAAGGGGCTGCTGCTGAAAATCTGCCCTCTCCACTGATGGAGAAATGCAGTGCCAGAAGTGCAACGTGTGTATTTTTATCCCCACTGATGGAAAAAAAGCAAAGCCACAACTTCCCATGTTCAGTAAGTGACCAACACAAACACACAAGGGCTCAAGTGCATTTCTACCCCCTGGAAAAGTTTTCTTTAATTAGGACAGACACAGTGCTCAGTCAAAGCAACATCAATGTCCAGGCACACAATTTGATTAACCCACTTCTTACAATCTTTGCTGCTTGTTCAGATATTCCAGACGGAAAAAAAAAAAAAAAAAAAGAGTGGGAAAAACTAAAATCCACTGTTTCGAACAGTTGGGGATTTTTTTCTTTCTATCATTTTTCCCCCAAAGAATGACAAATACCAGTGTGATGATTTTCTAATTTTCTGAGTCTACAAAATGTTGTCTCTAGCTGGATTTTTCTCAGTATTGGTCAGATCTGCACAGGGTCATCCAGGCAGGCAGCTGCAAGGGGATTTGGTTCAGGAGTAGAATGACTCAAGCTGCTTCCCAGTATCACAAGCAGGACATGAAAGGGCTGTGTCCTGGTATTTCCCTGAAGCTTTATTAGGCCATATTATTTAGAAAATGTGCTGCATAAAACAATAATCAGTTTAAAAAAAAAAATCCTGCAGTCTGTACTGCTCATGATAGATTAATTTGCAGGCCTATTTTTTGGGTATAATTATTTTGCATTTATTACTGCAGGTCCAATAAAGAGCAGAGGTGAGCACTGCCTAAATCAAAAAAAGTAAGGCAAAGGGCTGAATACTAACATCTTCATTTTACTACAGGGAGCTAAACATCAAAGAGGCTAAGGGCCATGAAAAAAAAATACACAGAGAGCCTGAAGAGTCTATTTAGCAGAAACTTAAGTGTGAAGGTGCTGTGAGCATTTCACGTTTAGCTTTGTGGTGTTTTCTGGGACCCAGGGTTGCCCGGGGACATGGTCAGCTGGAAGTGGCCTGGGGTTTAGGTCATGATGAGCTCCTCAGCATCCAGAAATGAGCCGTTCCTCTGACTAATTCCCCAGTGGGATCCCACCCACTCAGTGCTCCGTGCACAGGATCAGCCTGCCCACAGAACGAGGCACTGATATCCCTTAAACCCTCCTGTGGCGTAAAGCTGGAAATCCCAGGAGGTGGGAAGGGGGTGTTTGATGTGCTCCACAGCCTGAGGACAACCTCAGCTCTCTCCATCCCACCAGTGTCCCTTAACAGCAGGTCAGCAGGCTGGTCTGGGGGAGGACACTGCTCACCCACCTTTTGAAACTGGGATGGTGCATGTTAAAGAAGTGCAATTAGGTGCAAAGGATAAAAAAGGTGTTGGCTCTTTTTGCCCCTTTCACCAGATCTACCTGGACTTTGGGGAGAGCTTCATTCTAACAGGAGTTTTGGGCTCTCTCCTGTTGTTCAGTCTCTAAAGATTAGGTGCCACTCTGGCTTATGTTGAAATATAGAGAATCTTTTACCAGACAGAGCCCCAAACAGCTTCACTTCTTGCCATCAGTCAGGGGTACATGAGGGACACAACCATGAGCTCTGAAACTCACAGCTAATGTGAGGGGATTTCTGCAAATTTGAACCAGGAATTTGTCCTCCCTCACTTAGAGTCCACTAACATCCTTTTTCTGGGACTCCATCACAGCATTGGGCTTATGGGGGCCATTCTCTCACCTCGGACTTTCTCAATAATATTTATGTAGTGGTTTACTTGTTGTCGAGGGTAGAGAAGTGAGAAATTCCTCCAAAAGGCCTGAAGGAGAAGTTGGCCTCGGCACAGATTGGAGGGGCTGGTGTCATGGTCATGCCTGTCACACTGCAGATCACGATGGGAGAGGTAAAACCATGCAAAGGACATGAGCTGACCTTCACTGGAAGCGAGCGGGAGCAGTGGGAAAAGTTGCAAGTGGCTTTAAAACACTTTATTCTCACCTTTGCCAGGAGCAGTTCAAAACAGCCCCAGGAAAGCCAGGAGAGGAGCTGAATTTTAATCTCATTCTCAAAATCTGAAGGTTTTGTGTTTCCTTTAATGCACTCACACAATTCATGCAATGAGGATGTGCCATGAAACACTTTGGGCCCAAATTGTCTCCTACTCATGCCCAGTTTTCACCCACAGCAGCTCACCTGGAGTTGCTCCAGATCGACATCAGTGTAGCTAAAAGCAGGATCTGATTTTTCATCTCCTCCAAAGAAATAAGAATCAGAGGGTTTAGACACTGATGGGCTATTTTCTTGCTCAGTTCTCTCATACCAACACAGAGGCTGAGGGATCCCGTCTATAAAAGCATTTAATTACGTTTATCAGAACAATGTATGGTTTATTGGATGTCAACTGGGAGCAGCTCCTCAGTCAGGCCAACTGCCACATGACAAATGAGCACAAACGAGTGAGATTACTTGCTGTTACCCATTGCAAGAGCCTGGAGCTCATCAGCAGCTTTCTCTGCTCCAATCTCCTGCATTCAAACTGGAAAACCAGGAGCGTGAAGGCTCCGTGTGTGGGAGAGCGCGTGCAGGAAGGGAGGTGAACCTGGCATCACATTCCCTGGGTATTTAAAGAACTCCAGAGTAGTTTCCCATGTGGACACACACATATGTTCACACTCCCACTTACTTCAGCATCTCTGAAATGAGAGTATTTTATTTTTTTTCCCTCCCGGGTTGGTTTCTCTTTGGTGGCATTTGGAATTGAACGGTAAGGAAGTGACTGCGATTCCAGAGAAACAGTCTGATGCCCAAACGCTTCCTTTAGATGGCTGTATCCAGGCAGCATCATCCAAACCAGTCACCCCCACCTGACTAGCTATTGAAGACCAGCCCACTGAGGTCTGGAACACAATTCATCTCCTCCTACAGCAGATGACTAAAATATGGCAGAGGAACTGTACCCCAAAGTGACCATTCCTCTGCGCTGACCATAAGGGTGTGTTTGTGCTGAGGATTCATAACAAAAGTGCCCAAGCAGGAAGAGACAACATGCAGACCCACAGGGTCTCTCAGAAGCATCTGAGGCATGGGCTCTGCGTTCCCTGCCCAGATGGTTTGTGTTGTTACCCACCTTAAAATCACAGAATCACAGACTGGTTTGGGTTGGAAAGGACCTTAAAGACCATCTGGTCCCAACCCCCCTGCTGTGGGCAGCGATACCTTCCACTGGAGCAGGTTTGTCAAAGCCCTCTCCAACCTTGAACACACCCTACTGGAACAATAACTTGCATTACTTGGACCTAAAATACAAGAAAACCTTTCTAGTCATCTTCAGGGTTTTTGTATTCACTTGTATCGCCACTACGTAACTTCCCAAATAGACAAGCCTTGCATGTGGTCCAGTATCCCCAAAATCTTCCTCTGAGGAGCCTTCGTTATTTTTTCTTTGATTAAGACAAAAACCAAAAAACAAAAAACCAAAACAAAAAACCCCCCAAAAGCAACAACAACTAAAAACCCAGAAACAAACAACAACAACAAAAACCATAAAAAAACCCAAAAAACAAGACCATAAAAAAACCCAACAAAAAACTCAAAAAACCCAAGGGTTCAGATGAGTCAGCTCACAGGATCTGGAAGTTCCCTGCAGTCCATGTGAACATGCAGCCCAAGAATTCACAATTCACACGAGCAACACCCGGAGATAAAATTACACCGTGTGGGCGAGCATCTGTAATCCTCCACTCTGACCCACAAAGAGGGTATCTTTTATTATCCCATCTCGAGGCTTTCAGCTTCAATAGGCTGTGGTTTGTACATCCAGAGGTTGCTGCCCTGGTTGTCTTGACTGTAGCCAAGGTCTGATGGGGCAGAGGTAAGACTTTGAGGGATTTTTTACCAGGGCATGGAGTGATGGGATAAGGGGGAATGGCTATAAATGAAAAGAGAGTAGATTTAGATTAGATATTAGGAACAAATCCTTTACTGTGAGGGTGACGAGGCCCTGGCACAGGCTGTCCAGGGAAGCTGTGGCTGTTTCATTCCTGGAAGTGTCCAAGGCCAGGCTGGATGGGGCTTGGAGCAACCTGGGATAGTGGAAGGAGTCCCTGCCCCTGGCAGGGGGTTGGACCAGGATGACCTTCGAGGTCCCTTCCAACTCAAACCATACCATGACTCCACATTCTTTTAAGGCTTTGCCCCTGAGGATGCATGCCTGCAGCTGGGGGAGCACCATGCAGCTCAGTTTGCAGGATCAGATATTTGCAGAATAGTAATTCAGCAGCATCTGAGAACTATTAAACCAATATTTAGATGGCAGCTTTTAAAAGAGTCATTCTGAGTGCACCATTGGCATTAAGGAAGCCTTGCTGTCCGTGCAGGCTCAGCTGTGAGAGTCCAGCGAGCAGCTCCAGAGCAGGTGACAAGCCAGCAGCCAGGACAGGGACAAACCTCCTGCCTCCTACCCATTGCTGCTAACCGCAAAGCATCCCCTCCCCTTTGTCAGGAAGGCTAATCCTGTAATGTGACTCTTGAGCAACGCTTAGGAGCCTAAATAGAGCTTCATTCCAAAATAGCGCGTATGAAAATAAAGATAAGGCTCAACAAGTTGTAACAGATGCCTGTTAATTAGTCACTGCAAGGCACTTTCAAACACGAGCTGTGTTTCGGTGCACCAGCCATCCACAAAGGCTGCTGTCCCCTCTCTTCTCCTGGAATGAGTAAGGAGAAGGGATAAGCCTGGACACCCTTATGTCCCTCAAACTCTCATTCTTGCTGCAGAAAGGTGATTCCTGCTTGTTTTCTGACAATGGGCTCAGCCCAGCATTAAAAAGGCAAGAATTTGGGTTGCAGGCTTGCACACAAATCCCAGCATCAGACAGTTCTATGGGTGTAGGGCAACCTCAGGAAAAATCAGCCAGGACTTATGTGTCCTTATATAAGCACAGACAACACACACTGGTATCATTTTATTACTTTTGTCTTGATACTTGCATTTTATCTTCATTTATATCTCATATTTCTGAACCCAGCAATAAACAGTTTCTCCCTCTTTCATAACCCATAATGATACAGGTTGCTTTTTTCCCAACTCTTTCAGATTACCATTTAAATTAACTATATAAATCAGGCCCTGGCCTCTATTACACGGGAAAACAATTGGGTTCTGTTTAACTTAGGAATCTGCAGTGTTTATAGATAGACAACCCCGAAGGTAAGTTACTAAACTAGTTTCTAGTTGCATTGATCTGTTGCCAGAATACATAAATTATTAACTGAGAAGTAACTCCAGAGAGTGTTGTGTATTTAAGTTCATATTTGGTAGGGCTGGGGATACGTGGCTTGGCCATAAGTATTCACTAGAAATATTAATCACTTTCAAGTAGAATTCTATATTTTAATTGCCGAGAGGAGACTTCTTTCTTTCAGTGTCTGACTAAGAAACCTTTCCCTTGCTTAATTTAAGTTACCGCAGTGCAATCCTATGGGAAAACTCCCACTGATTTCCCTGAGGACTCTAGCGCTCTGTCCATGGGAGTCTGACCATTTATTTTGGTTGATTAGGGTGTCCAGATCCCTCTGCCACCTAAATCTATCTCCTTTGAACTCCAGCTACTCAAAATTTAGTGTTCTGTCACTGTAGCACTTTGTGGAGAGGGAGATAATAGTGCTTTCCTCCCAAAATGACACAAGGCACTCAAAATACTTGACAGTGCCAAGGTCTGGGTGAAGAACACTCTTTTCTGCTCTTTCGTGTTAACCAGGAGGCTGACCCGAGGTTAGCTGTCTTTCAAAACATGGAGGGTCACAGAAAAATTTGAATTAGTTCCCTGGCTGCCTTTTTGAGGACTGAGACAGTATTTTCTTGAAAATTAGGGGATGTCACTGGGCATAGCACGTGACACTCGAGAAATGCAGGCTGAGAAAACCCATTTGCTCTCTGTGTTCCAGTTCTCTTTTATTTCCGAGGTGTGGAACTTCCATCTTCTTGAGGTTAACAGGACAATGTGAGGAGTCCTGGCTGCTCTGTGGGGCCAGCCTGAGTGCAGAGGACGGGACTGTGAGGAATGCAAGCTGTCTGCATGCCACTCTGTCCCTGGGTGGATTCAGCACTAATTCCAGTTTGCCTCTCCCACCTCCTTGGAATAAATTCCTTCCCAGCTGAACTGCACTGCAGCCAGCAGCTCAGAGAGAAGGGAATGACAGCCTGAACAGGTTTGGTCCCACCTGGGCAGGTATCACTCCACTGTTGCCCTTGTCCTGGAAGATCAAGGCAATTTAACTTTTTCTCCACAGAATGGGGTGTCAAACCACTTTTCACACAACAGGGAGAAATCCAAGAGTGTTGAGTGTCACCAAAATGAAATGATCTTGCAGGAACAGCCTGGAGTCATGAGGTGCCCCCATCCCTCTGCTTGCAGCAGGTCCATCCCAGAGCAGCTCAGGGAAGAGCAGGGCATTTGCATGGGCAACAAGTCAGATTCAAACAGCTACATCCAGCCACACCTTGTCCAGGCACCTGCATGCAGCATCCCTGCTGGGAGAGAAGGGTGTTCTCCTTCTGTGTAATCTTCACCCACGCCAGAAGAAAAGCACCTTTTTGGCTTTACAGGTGCCACAAATGTTTTTGCAAAGCTTTGTGGTTCTTTGCAATTCGGTGTAAGCTTTAAACTCAATAGGACTTGGGTTTTTTTCTGCTTCAAGCCCTTGAGGGGCTGAAGGATGAAACCCATTGCCTTTGTTTGCACAGTAGCTGAGTCTCTGCCATCCTCCTGTGTGTGGATCCTCCTGCAGCTGGAGGCTGCTGCTGTCATTGAGTAATATGGAGCTGAGGTGTGGATTTTAAGTGGATTTAAGCACTGAAATATCTTTAAGCAACAGGGATGTACAGATTTGCAGGCTATCACCCAGGATGTCCACAGAAATTCAAGGAAGAGAGCTCAGTTATCAAAAGATGTGTGACATCTCTCAGGCAAAAATTTTCTCACCAGTGGCAAGACTGGCAAATTTTGTGGAGCTGAATGCTGCAGGGGTCAGTTTTTGATGCCCTGGCCATCTTATGTCCTTCTCTCATAGTTCCTTCTACAGGGAGGCCCAGTCTTCTCAATATAGCATGGGGCTTTGACAGTAGGGAGAGAAAGGTCTTTCTTGTGTTAGGCATCTGTGGTTACTAGAAATTGAAATAAAATTGGACCTGCACATCACAGAAATTCAAAGGTTTGGCTTTGCAACTCTCAAAGGCCCACACATTCAGTTTGATCTGGACATTTTTATTATGTAACAGTGTGGGTGACATCTGACTAGAGTATGATACCGGGGTTTTGTGTTTTAGTTCTCTTCCTCAGCAGAGGTATCAGGGTAAAGTGGAAAGTTTCGTGGTTGAAATTCTGAGTACGTTGGTAGACACCCCCTTTGTGACCTTCTGCAAGTCACTTAACCCCCCTGCAGAAGTTCTCCCTAATAAAACAAGGGATAAAAAACCCCAGCTCTTCTCTGCACCAGGAACAGCTTGTGAAAATGCTGTCAGGATGTGAGAGGTTTAGAGGCCACCGAGAAGAAGAATGGTCCAAGTGATAAGATCCACTCGCTGTGACTGAGGTGGAGCTGCAAACGTTGCGGCAGCTGTGAAGCTACTGTGGTCTTGGCTGGAGACAAAACTGAGACAGAAAACCTGACTATTGTGACAATTTCTATCTCGATGCCCCTGTTTGTGTCCCTAAAGTGCAGCAGCAGAGTTGTGGTTGAGCGCTGTATCCGGAGAGCTTTTGCGGTAGTGAGAGAGCAGCGATCTCCAGAGATAAGGGGCAAGGCAAACACTCAGCTCTGTGAACTGCCTCTGCAGACAGCTATTCTCCAGCTCATAAGCTATTAATTACCAGATGTTAGAATTTATTTATTCTTCCTGAAAAGAATTCTGACAGCTTAGAGTCTTTAGAAAAGAGTGGGGGGGGGAAGACTACTCTTTTAAAAATTCCTCTTCTCCCTCCAGTTTTTTAAATGCTGCTGGGTTGCTGAGCTGTGAAATACGATGACTTTTTAAGAGTTCCAAGATTTTTGCCCAGAAGGAAGAAAATGCTGTTCAGGTTTGTCTCTTGAGGATTTAATGATCACATCGTAAATTTCTCTGGAGAAATGAATAAGCAGTCAGTGGGTAATATCCCATCTAATGCTGTTTTCCCCTCTTTTCTTCCTCAAAGGCCCAGGCTCTCTCTTCAGACCTCTGGGATTTTCTGCATAATGGGAGGATGCAGAGACACAGGGTGAAGTGCCCTTCACAAACCAATTCGACACACTCAAATATTATTGCTCCTCCAGCTTAAATCTTCCTGCTTGATCTAAACCCCTCTGTGCCCTAAAAACAACTGTGTTCAGAGTTCTCAAAAGCCAGAGCAACTGAAATAAGGGAATTTTTCTATACAGCTGGTGTGTGATAGCCCAAACATCTGTGTTTCTGCGTCCCAGCACGTTTCAGAGGGATTCATCTTCTTACTGGAGGGACACAGATACTGCAGAATAAGGATTTCCATTCTCCATCAGCTCTGCAAGGCATGTGAAACCAGCCTGCTCCTTCGCTCAGAGAAGCCTACATGGGAACCTGCAAAAGGATGAGACAAAGGCGCAAAAAGGTGTTATTTTTTAAAACAGCAGCCACCAGTCATAGAATCAGAGACTCACAGAATATCCTGAGCTGAAAGGGACCCACAAGGAGCATTGAGTCCAACTCCTGGCCCTGCACAGGACAACCCTAACATTCTCAGCATGTGAGGTGAGTTGAGCTGCTCAGCTTCATTCCTGGACCCAGGCAGAGCAACCACAATCCTTTTTGGATGCTGGGTTTTTTTCCAAGAGTCACATGTAGAACAAAGGGAAAGTCCATTCTTTGGGATAGAAATACTCATCAGGCTATGGCCAAAATCAGTGTATTAGTGGAGTCCTCCACACTTTCTCCACCTAAACCCTTTTTTACCTCTTTGGGGTAAGAGCTCCTAGTTCTGGTATTGGCTTTTCTGGGAGTCATGATCAGTGTCTTTACCCACCCTGCACCCAATTTTCATCGCAAATACTGCAAGATAAAGAGGAAGGATTTATTATCTGCAAGAGCATTGGTACCCTTGGGCTGAGGTCTCTCCCAGCCTCAGGATTTGTGCATTTTACTGTTTCCTAACCACCACCAGTGTGTGACTCTCAGCCCTTTGTTTCCCAGGCACCTTCAATTAAAAAAGCACAAGACTCTCTTGTTATCTGGTTCTTGCCTTGCAGCACAAATCAGATTTCAAGGGACGCCAAGCTATGCCCTGCTTCACCCAACAGTGTTTTTAAGTCACATCTCACCCCGTTTGCTCACCTTTCTGCTGGACAGGGTTTATAGAGTTTATTTCCATGTGTGAACAGGCTGACCTGGCTACTCACAGCAGCTGCATTAGAGAACACCATGGAGAAGGTGAAAATGGCATGAATGTTTGTTTGAACCCCTGCCCTGAGGTGGATGGAATCCTCTCTTACCCAGATCACCAGTGCTGGTGTGTGGTTTAGGGGCAGGAAAATGGCTGGATCCAAACTAGGGGGTCCCCTGCCCTCTCCCCACACCCCCTCAGTGCTGTGCTTCAGTTTGCAAGGCAGATGATGAGTGGGTTTGGTATCTTTGGGCAGATCTCTTCTTTGCTCTCCAGGTTTCCTTTTGCCCTCATAGTCACAAATGCCACAGGCTGTGTGCATGGGCAGGAGAGGTGTTGGCTCCCTAAACAGCCTTCTCAGGGCCTGAGGGGCTCAGGGCAGCTCTTCCCTCCTTCAGCCCTCGAGGATTTGGTTTTCTTCTCCTTTCTGTGAGTCAACTTGCCTGATGACAAAAATATTGTACAATATTGCTTTGGGAAACACAGGGCATCAGTGCTTATCCCACTCTTATTCCCCTGAATAACCCATTTCTGCACATGGCACATGGATCTAGAAGGACCTGCTGAATGTCAGTGTGGGACACAAATTTGGATATTATCTCCTGACCACTGGCTCTGACCACACCTTAGCACAGAAAAACAAAAGACACTTCACAGCACAGCTGGAGATGGGCCTAAGCCACAAATTCAAACATGAATGAAGACAGAAGGTGTTTGGCTCCAGGGTTTTGGTTCTATTCCTTAAATAAAGCAATTTAATTTGGAGCTTGCCTGGCCCAGAGGAGCTTGTAAGAAGGAATGGAAATCCTCCACCAGAAGTTATGGGTTTCATATGGAAATCTGTGGAGGAGAGTCCTGCAGCCTCTGCTAGGAAGACATTGGGCCAAATCATCAGCACGGAGCCTTGTCATTTAAATCACTGCTGCAACACACTTTCACTTGACATTGGCACACAGCATCTCCATACACCTACAGAACTGTTTTATAAATATGCTCGGCCTGGCAGGATGCAATCCCAAAGGATAAATTAATAATAAGCCACATATACAGGCACACAATACTAAGGATTGCGTAACAGTTCCAGAGATGAACAGTCCATATCAAGTTGGGAAAAACTACTCTGTTTCAGGTCCTCTGTCTATGGACCCATTCCTACTTTGTACTGCCAATATTTGCTGGATTTAATGTGGCACGGATTGGATGTGACTCAGAGTAAAACAGGCAAACCCTGCCCAAACTAGAAGCATCCCATTTAGTGTGCTGAAAAGGCACCAAATTAGCTATTTCCTCAACATTTGCATACTTTTTTTTTGCATAAAACATGCTTCAGGGTGTATTCCCTCTCTCACAATCTTCTGATTTATTCATCTTCATGGCATGGGCATAATTATTTTCATGGTTCTGCCATGGTTTCTACAGGCAATGAGCATCACCACGTCTAAACAATTATATCACCTTCTTCTCTTGCTTCTTCTCTAGCCTCCCAAAGCCAGGGCTCTCCTTCTCTTGGCAAAGCCTGATTTCCTCCTTTCTGCTCCCAACCCACCTGAAAGGAAAGGGATTAAGAAGGAGACAGTTGTGCCGGCTGCAAGTCTGGCTGTGTGGTGAGGAGAGACAGGATGGCTGAGAAATTCCCACAAAGTGGAGGCTCCTTCCAGACAGGGCTTCTACTTGGCACCCTCCAGACTCAAGGGTGGAAAGGCAGCCACAGCCAAAAGCAGCTTCAGTCTCCTGTGTCAGGGCAAGGAAGGAGATTGTTGGAGGCCTGGAAAGAGACAAGGCTCTACCCAAGTCTTTCTGCAAAGGGGTTTTTAGGTGTTGTCAGTAGAAAAAGCCCCACATCCCCATGGCCTCACACTGTGCACGTTTTCCTGAATGCATCCTGGAGGCTGCTTCCTTCAGGTGTCCCTGGATGAGGTGCTGGGAGCTGAAGTGACCTCCTCAGGAGCTACCTGAGGAGCAGGAACATGGGGTGAGATCCCCTCACTCTTCACACTCAGCTGACATGGGCAGCTCCTCCTCCTTCTGCTGGACTGCCCTTTCAGCCTCGACACCACAATGCTGGCAGGGTCTCCAAATGGTCTCTATCAACCAACTTCAGCCCTGTTCTTAATTTTATAACGTTTTCTGTCATGGGGCAGAACCATGGATTGTGTCAAGATGGGTGTCAGGTTCCCTGTGTCTCTCCAGTGCCTGGGGATGAGTCTTGTTTGAACATTTCAACCTACCAATGCCTGGTAGGAGAAGCCAGGCCATGTCTGCTGGCAAGCAGATTGTTTCAGAGCCCTGCTTTGTGAATGTCTCCTGCCTCAACCTGCTGGCCAAGGAAAAACAGGAGGCCAAGCTCACTCGGGCTTCTTGTGCTTGGTCCTAAATGGAAATCAGACCGAGAAACGAATGCACGGTGATGTCTGTGCCTGGAACACCCCAAAATCACACACTTTGAGTAATCAGAGCTCTCTTTACCACTGAGAAAAAAATAAATTCACATGTTGGCTAAAAGCCGAGTCGCAGTGTTGGCAGCCGGTTGCTGCTGATGCCAAACGAGCTGGTTTCCTGGCTGGCAAGAACTGCCTGCATTCCCATCCAGAAAGCCAAACTTGCACCCAAGAATCAGAGCAAGCATGCAGGCAGCAAAGCAGGGGACTGTGATCCCACTTACAGCACGGCAAACACGAGTTATTCCAGTGGATTTCTTCCAAGCTCCTGCCAATAAAACTAAAATCACAATCTGGCCTCTGGTCATTGCTTGGTTCTAGGGCCATGGAAATGTTTTCTGCTTGCTGCTGGGTGAGCCATCCTCACCGTGCCTGTCACTGGGATTTTTTTTTTGCCCCTTGCAGCAGTGCTCAGGAGAAGATTGCAGACATAAAAGAGAAAGAGAATCAGAGCTGTTACAAAAAAAAAGCCGCCTCTTCCCCACGATTTTTATCGCAGGCAGACAGCAAACCCACACAGCTGGGTGCTGCTGTCTGCCCAGCCTGGGAAGAGGAGGGAAGGGCTGCTCTGGGCAAGGTGCCTACCTGTGCTGGCTGTTGAGGGGAGCACAGCAGCCAGGGCAGGAGAGCACGGGCTGCAGCACAGCCTGGCAAGCAGCAGCCCCCAGAGAGCTCATGTGGTGGTTGCTAACAAAGCTCTCAGCCAATTCTGCACCATCCTGTGCCAGCTCGATTAAACCATCCTCAGTACCTAGGGGATGGAGCTGCTCAGTGGGATGGACAGCGGGAGGTGTGTGGTCCTTGCCCAGCGTGCCAAGCTCTGCTGACCCTGTGGACACTTCAGGAAGAGAGGAAATGCAGTCTCAAGCTGCACCAGGGGAGGTTCAAGTTGAATATCAGGAAGAATTTCTTCACTGGAAAGGTTGTCAAGCATGGGAATGGTCTGCCTGGGGAAGTGGTGGATTCAACATCCATGGAAGTGTTCAAGAAACAAATGGATGTGGCAGTGGGTGCTGTGGTTTAGTTTGGTCAAAAGTTCCACTCAATGGTCTCAGAGGTCTTTTCCAACCTTAATGATTCTGTGATTCTGCAGTGCATGGGTGCACAGGGTGCCTGTAACCAACATCTTCATCCCTTTAGATGTTCTTCCCATCACCTCTCACCTGTGCTGTGCCTTCACAGGGCAAAGGCTGGAGCTTCAGTGCAGGTAAATCCTGCCCTGAGGGTTTTCCATCACCTCTTAGCCCTGGCCATGCTCAAATCCCACCAAGGCTGGCTGTCACTGATACTGAGGAATCTGAGCCCCTCTTCTGCCTCTCTGAGCTGGAGGGGTCAGGCTCAGGCCCAATGCAGACTCCAGGAATAGAGCTAGCTGTGCTAACCTTGTTGCATGCTGTTCCCTCTCCTCCAGAGACCTGACAATGCCATTAGTGCCGCCATTAGTGGCAAATGTCCTCATTGCCTTTGGTGCCAGGCAAATCTGCCCTTGGGCACCATTTGGGCAAGTGGCTCCAGGGCGACCTACTTCAGAGGCTTTCTCCTGGTTATTGTGCTGGCACAGTGTGCACTGGGACAGGTCAGGTAGCTGTAGGGCTGTCCCCAAAACTGTCTAAGTGCAGTGGCTTGCACCTGGGTTGGCATTCTTGACAGCAAAGTGAGTTTCCACATCATTAGCCAACAAACTCTGAGCAAACTGCATCACCTCGTGCTAGACATCTTCCACTCCAAGCTGAAGGAAACCTCTGAGGACAAACCCAAAGGAGGACACAGAGTGATAACTCTGCAAGATGCTGCTCTAGAGAGGGATGCAAAATAATCCCATGCATAAATGACCCCCCTCAGTGACCCCCATGCTCGCTGTCCTTGTGTGACATTGCTGAGACAGGAACCAAAGGTCCTTCTGCAGCCACAGCTCCACACAATTTGCAGAGCAGGGAAGCAATTGTGAAAGAGCTTGGGAAGAACAAAAGCCCAGTTGGAAATTTCACTACCAATATTTATGACGCAGAGCCAAAAGCTCTCATCAGGATTTGGTAAGACAAAATCCTGTCCTCGCCCTCATGAGAGCACTGGGGACTTCAGCTGGTGTCTCTCCCAAGGCGTGACGCCAGGCGTCTTGCACGATTCCCAATTTCCACGTGTCTTTGCGCATGTTTGCAGACTTTTGAGAGTTGCAAAATTTCCCCTTCCACCGTCATCCCGAGGAGGGTGGACACCAGCATTGTTCCCAGCCCTAGGGTCAAATTGCTCAGCCTTTGAAGATATTTCCTTGGAGTCCTTGAGCCTGAGTTTCTTGGCCTCTTTGAAGTTTCCCCTTGATGTTAGTGCATCTCTGGGTGACTCAGTTCCCTCCCTCTCCGAGTGAGATGAGATCTTGTTTGCCAGCTTTGTCTTATGTCCCCCTGCTCAGATAGCTGCCAGATATGTGCTCTCGGGCCGCCGAGTCTCTGAATTCATGGGGGACTCTGCACGCACCAGCATCATCTCTTTGCTTCTTGTCAGCAGCACTTTCCCCTGGTTCAGGGGTCTTTGAGGCTTCCCTGCTTTCTGGAGGTGAAATCCCACAGCCCATCTTCATGGGTTCCAGGATTCCCACCTATCGTGAAAACAGAGATTTCCAAAACCAGAAAATTACCCTTATCTGCTCCCAGTTTTTATGAGTGGGACTGAAATGAGGTTGAGAGAGCCAAAACTCCTCTCCTAGAGTCATGAGGAAAATCCCTTTGACCTTTTTATTCTTCCTACAGGAATAACTCCTTTGCTCATGCCTTTCCTGGAGAACTTTTGCAGCTGCAGTTGTTTCCTGAGGGTTTTCATGGTCACCTTCAACAGCAGGAATCAGCTTTGAGCTCTTCATGCTGTCCAAGTCTTGCATGAGCTGCAAAATTGGGTTTCAATGTCCATCCTGCAGTCAACAATGAGCACTCAGAGTTTGCTACCATGCAGAGACAGGTTTAAAGGGAGTTGCCCTTATCTGACATCCATTGATTTAGGCCTTTAATCTGGGAAGGAATTCGCTGCAGGTCACAGGAAGCCAATGGATAATTCCACAACCCTTGTTGTGTCCCACTCCCGCAGCATCAGCCTCTCAGGCACGTTTTTCACCAATGCATATATTCATACACTTCTGGACTAGGAAACCAGTCCCTCAACTCAGTCTCCTTGCACCACTGACCTCTGAAACCTGGAACCCTTTGGAGAAAGCAAGGATTTGAATGCTAAAAGCCAGAGGGCAGAAAACAGATTCCATCCCTAGCTCTGCTGGCACTGCTGGAATTAAGTGCCATGAAGTGAGAAGGATGAGATGGGGAAAGAGACTCATATTAGCTCTGGTGACTTTGCCCCTACATGAGAGTAACCCCCCTGAGCTGGAGAACTGGACTGCTTGTGGAGCTACAACAAAGGATTCCAACGTGTTTCCTCTTGGAACAGGATGAAGCGATCCATCCGCAGCCCCATCCAGCGGGCAGGTTGTCGTCCCCCCTCTCCCTGCCTCCCTCCAGAGCAGCAGCTCTGCTTCTCATCCACATCCACCCTGCCCTTTGAAAGCCAAGCTTCCTGCTCTGGGCTATTTCTGACCGCTGGAGCCGGGCTGCCAAGGAGGAGCTGGCCCAGGGGGGCTGCTGGGGCAGGGCAGGGACCTGCAGGGCCGGGGTGCTGGGGGCACTTTTCTCATTGAAACAAGGCAAGATCACAGAATCAGATCACAGAACCATAGAATGCTTTGGGTTGGAAAGAACTGTAAAGATCATCTCCTTCCAACCCCTAAGATGCTTCCCTGGTCAGCCATGTCCAAGAGAACAATGCTTCTCCCACCCCTGTCCCAAGTTAAACTAGGAATTGCCTTTTTTTGGCCCTCATTTTCAGATATTCTGGTGTTTCTGCATGTGCATTTATTCCCTCCTATTCACACGGATGTATAATCAGGCAGCAGCTGTAATGTAATACCAGAGTCCTCTATATAACTCTGAAAACACCACTGGAGCAGCCCTATTATCGTGAGACCAATCTGAGCAGGAAATATTATCATTACCAGGGGGCATTATTTTTTCCAATCACACTTCATATCAGTTGTCATCAAACCCTGTGTTTTATATAGTGTTACAATAGCCACAGTTGCCATGAATTGTCTCTGGATGGACTGTAAGTATTAAAAACAAAATAAGAAGCATATGTTGGAATGTCTGAAACTAGCAGACAAAACTCAAGGCTTTGACAACGTTACGGGTTTTTTGGAAGGAGCCAGATTTTAGCAATAACATTCCACTTTTGTGAGTCTACCCACCAGCATCTAACCTGCCCTATAACATCTCACTCGAGTTTACAATTTCCTTCACCTCCTGTTCCTCTCTAATGTAAACTCTCTGGCGTTTCTCGAGTGTGTGGCTTGGAAAAGGAATAGCTCCAACCTCCCAGGTGCCAACTAGAAATCTTCCTTTGCAGTGGACAAGCTAGAAAAAATGTACAGTCTGAGGAAAGTGCTCATCCATAGCTGTTTTTTTTCCCTCCCCACTCCTGTTCTAGCTGTAGCAAAATGTCAAAGGCATGATGCACACATTCCTTTGAAGCCATTCCATCGCCTGATGATCCATTTTGCTTACGAAAGGAATGTGCGCTCGGTGCTGTGATTTTTGTTGGAAGGCCTCAGCAGCAGTGGAATAACTGCAAGGAACACTGCCAGTTTTCCCCCCCTTCCTCATGCATTCCAAAACATCCATCCAGCGAGCAATAAATAGCAAAAAAATATTAATTACCCAAAGGAAGAATTCTCTCCTGAACAAATATTGGCTTTGTGACAAGAAGGAGCTTGTGAAATGTGTGTTTGCCTACCAAGCCCACTCAGTCTATTTCTGATTCCCGAAGAACATAATGACCTGTGTGCCAGATTTTATTTGGGCTTTTTTTTTTTTTTTTTTTTGCTTTGTGGTTTGTATTTTTTGNCATGGCCAGCAAGAACTGTAACAAACATGCAGGAAGGAAAACACTCTATTGTTGCTTTTGGTCTTATGGTGGTTTTTGTTCTGTGCTTTTAACTGTGCTTCACTTCTGGAGCTGAACAGAAAAAAACCCCAGTTATTCTTTTTTAACTTATTCACCAGATCTCTCAGCTTTTCCCAAGCTTATTTACTGCTTAAAAGTGTTTGGTAAATGAGCTTGGGAGAAATCAGTTTTGAGCTATTATATAACACACATAAACACACAAGCACATGCATACTTTTGTAAATATATATATTCACAGATACTCGAGTGGGGCTTGATCCTGGGGCCACATGGGTTAATAAAAAAATATAAATACATAAAAGACTCCAATCCACACTCCAAAGCAAAAATAATGATCTCCATCCTATGCACAAGGGCTGTGCACAAGGGTCAATCTTTGAAGAACTTGTAAATTGAGCTGAATAACTGATGTTTTGGATCTGATGGTGAGCACCACCCACCCTCATCCCTGCCACCCAGCCTGCAGGAGCTCAGCTCTTGGAGCTACTGCAAAGCAGGAGCTGTGGGGAGCATGGGAGAGGTTGAACTGGGCCAGGAAAAAGGTGCAGCCAGCCTAGAACCCAGCAGAGCCAGGCAGAGATGCCACAGGAGGGATGTAGGATGCTGTCCCCAGGGTGTCCCCCAGCCTCTCATAGCTCAGGGACTGCCTGAGCTGAATGTGGGGTTTCTGTGTCTAATAACCCTTTGCCAACAATTTCTCCAATCTCCCTTGAATCTGCAAACTGAGAAATTTCCTGAAGACCAGGAGGGAAAGGGGAGAACTGGGAAGAGGGAATGTTTCTGCTCCCACTTTGGTTTCCTTCTGCCAAAAGGACTGTAGGTCACTCTACTGCAAAACTCCCATGGCATTTCCCCAGCAGCTCCCACAACCTTCACAGGTTACTTCCATTTCTAACAGGGTCAAATCACTTGGTCTAAGAGGAGCTAAAGAAACCATGTTGGCATTTGCTCCTTGCCTGACTTGTTTTGGGGCTATTATTTTGAGAAAACAAACAAATAAACATACAAAAAACATTGCTTGGAGGAGACCATGAGGGAGTTCAGGTCTGTGCAGCCCCAGGGCTTGGTAACCACAGTCCCAGGGCAAGGAATGCCAGCCCTCTCCTGCAGAACAGCACGGCAGTGACATTTGGAGTCTGAGTAAAATGATGACAGCCTTCCTGAAAGCAAAGCCTGCTTCAAAACACTCAGAGGAGACCACCCAGAGAAGACATGCCTGGAGTTCCCCACGAGCAAATCTCTTACATCCTAAGCTATCCCTCATCTAAGTCGCCCAAGGCAGGACAAGTTCCATTCATAGGTTGTGCCCTTCCCTGCTGCGGGGAGCCGGTTGTATTGTAAAGGCAGTCAGCAGTTAGGAGCAGTTACATAGAATTATTTATCCACATAGAGATCTTTTCATGAACAGAATAGTAAATCTTTTCATTCAACAATTTTTAGACAAAAGCTGTTTGTTAATGTGACATTTTTCAGCTGTATCAGTGCAAACATCCATCCATTTAGTTTTTCACACACACAAAACTTCTTTCTTGCCATTTGCAAAAAAAAAAAGAGAGGGAGGGTGAATGAAAACTGGACGTATTTTTGTTGTTTTTGTTATTTGGGGGATGATTTGGTGGAAAATAAAAAAAAGGTCAAAATAAGATGATGCTGTGAGTCTTTAATTTAGGTGAAAGGTCATTTTTTACCACCTAAAATCATTTGATTCAAGAAGTACTGCCCAGATCCAGTGTCATGCTTTGCTAATCAGATTTCGGAAGACATTCAGCACAGCAGATCATGCTGCCATGTCTTATCAGCCAAACTAAACATTGTGGTTCCACCATGAGGAATATCACAACAAGAATACCCTCCACAGCTGGCTCTTGTAGGACCCTGAACAATACTACTGGTTTTCTGCACGTGCTTAAAACCAGTTTTGTTCCTACAAGGAGCAAAAAGACATGGAGACCAGGAAGGGGGTTGCAATGATCAGCAGCATTCATTGGGATGCTTTGGGGCTGAGATCCATCCAATTTAGCTCCCCTTCCTCACCTTCCCCATGGTGGTCACTGTCTGATGGGGGATGGATGTCATTCCCATCCTCTCTGCTTGTCCCGTTTGCTCTGAATTTACAATTTCTAATCATTGTCTTTCCCCCCATCCCCATCCTTGTCTATCCTTTCAATAGGATTCCTTTCCCCTCTACCAGCAGATGTGAGAGTGGATTACAAAGCGATTCAGCTGGAAAAATTGTCAGGAAATGAGACAAACAATTTATTAAATTGTTTTCTGCACAAAAATCCAAATTCTGGCTTGAATTTCTAGAGCTGGAATACCACCGGGGGGATTATGTGCAGTTATCTCCAACCGCTGGGCATTCATCTTTCCTCCTGGTGTGTTTCTCTGATCATCAGCGGGTTGCAGCAGAAGATAAATTTCTTTTAGTTTGATGCTATTCCTTGGGCTTCTGCGGCGTTCCCACACAAAACTTTAATTGTCATAAACACCTTGAAATTTGCTCCACATAAAGAAACTAACTGATTTGATAAACAACACTCATCGCACCAAAGTAAGCACAGACTTGATTTCTATCATGCAAAATCAGATGTGGTGTCAGAGTTAGAATAGCAAACAGGAGGTTTCATGGGAAAGGCTGCTTGTTTGCAGCAGGTAGGATGCCTTTGAATATTTCGGGTGTGACTCATTCGACAGGAGCAGACACCCAAATTGCCCATCTGAGCGAGTCTCCCCAGTCTCTTCACAGTCACTGGAGATCTCATCAAGGGAAACTGGGACTCTTCTCCTCCAAAACAGGCAGCTAAACCTGGCCTGGTGCCCTGAGCTCTCAAGCCTGACCATGGCAGGGTCCCAGGTGGTTGGCAGAGGTGCTGAGTTGTAAAGCGTGATGAGGTGAATCGGTTTTTTTTGTGTTGGAGCAAATTCTGGAGTTCTGGCATGCTGGAGGGAATGTTAACAGAAGAAATGATAAAGCCAGACCTGGTGCCTCTGCACAAGAACAAGAACAAACCTCTTGGTTCTGTGCCAGGTTTAACCCCATCCAGACTGGTGTCATGAGCACCTGGTGGTTTGTGAGTCTATCATTCCCATCACTAGAGAGGCTGCACCCTCAGCTCGCTTGAGCTGTCTGCAAAGCCCTGTCTCTGCAAGGCAGATTTGGCCAAAATCTCACTATTCTTGGCCAAACCTGGAGCTGGCAGCTGGGTGTCTTTGGAGTAAGATGTTCCCCTCCCTGGTCCTGGTGTCCAGCTGAGAGGGGATTGTCTGCTCAGCACACCTTGGGCACTGGTGGAAGGACAGGCACCCAAAATATAGACTCATGGAGTCATACAATGGTTTAGGTTGGAAAACACCTTTAGGATTGTCAAGTCCAGCAGTGCCAAGTCCACCACTAAACCTCGTCCCTCAGCACCACAGTTGCACATTCTTTATGTAACTTCAGGGATGGTGATTCCACCATTGCCCTGGGCAGCCCCTTATGATATCTGACAACATTTTCAGCAAAGAATTTTTCACTATATCCAATCTAAACCTCCCCTGGTGCAACTTGAAGCCATTTCCTTCCCATGGTAGACAACCATGGCCATGGGGGAGGTGAGGACATGGAGCTAAGAACATATGGATCTCTACGAAAGGACTAATTCCTCTGCTCCCCAAGCTTCAAAGGGAGTAACCTCCTGTCTTGCCAGCAGGAAAACATCTCTTTTTGGCCAAAGCAATCCTGTGAACCTCTTGGAGTGGTCAGGAACTGCAAGGAGGAGCAGGTCTGATTTAGCTGAAAAATAAATCACCGTTCCCAGCTGGCCCCTGGAGCTGTCAATACCCCAACCCCACCTGGCATTTCTGACAAAATGCCCAGTTTTCACCCATGCACAGCTTTGAAATCCACCAAAATGCATCCACCACAATTTCCACCTTCTCGTGTGGTCTAAATCTGTATTTGAGCTGCACAAAGACCTCAGCTGTGCCATGTATTTTCTCCTGCTAAGGCACAGACAGCCTATCCTATCCCTGAGCCCTACATCCTCTAACCCAATGTGGTGTCACTACAAATGAACCTGAATTTCATGTAGCATCAGACTTTCTAAAAGCCAGTCTTGACCCAGCCTTGTATTCTGAATAGATTAAGGGGTTATTTTCCTGGTTTTTTTTTTTAACAAAAGAAATCCTAACCCATTGAAAAATGTTAGAAGGAAATTGCAAATGTTATGCTTGTCTGAACAGGAGTCACTCTGGGAAACACTCTACAGACATACTAATTTCTGAGAGATTCCCCCCCACCTTCCCCCCATCCTGTGTGTAACTCAGACGAGGAATGTTCTGGTTTAGCTTATTCCCATCTTCTAATGCACACACACTGCTTATCAGAGATGCACTAGTTAAGGTGGAGGAAATTAAGGTGACCTCTACCAGTTCAGGTCTTTATGCAATTTGAGATGGTCATTAGTCACATATCTTGGCATGCAGTGAATTAAGGGCTCTGATTTACAGAGTATCTCAGACCTTTTGTTTTATATTTTGCTCTCCTTTCTGTGACTGAACACCCAAGAAGGTTGTTTTATTCATCTGACTCTTAAAACTGATTATACAATTTAAAACAATAATATACAATTAGAAAATCTTTATGTCTTCTCTGGTACTTTCAGCTAATAACATGTGAAAAGTCTTTCCAGACTTGGTGGGAAAAATGTTTCTCAGCTATTAATCAAGCCATTGATTTAGGAATTTTGCTCAGGGAAAGAACTTAGCCCTCACACAGGGAAAGAACCATAAATCTGCGAGAGGAAGAACTTCTGGGGCTCTGTTACTCATCCTCTTCCTGCCTGTGTGAATAAAGTGACTTTTGCAGACCAGATGCAGCAGTCAGCACCGCAAGAGTGGCAGGGAAATCCCTGCTTCCCTCTCGGCGTGAAGGAGACAAGATTTGACCATGTTTGGCTGCAGCCAAGGAGGAAAAGGCAGAAAACAAGGTAAAAATCACCCCTGGGCTCTGCAGTTGTGCTGACACCTACTCACTGATGGACAACAGACAATGCTGCTGTTCTTAAAATATCTTGGGCTGGAAGGGACCCAAAAGGATCATCACAGGACATCCCCAAGAGTCACACCATGTGCCTGAGGGCATTGTCCAAATAATTCCTGAGCTCTGTCAGGCTGGTGCTGAGATCACTGCCCTGGGGAGCCTAGGCCAGTGCCTGACCACCTTCTTGGGGAAGAAACTTTCCCTAATAAAGTGTTGGGACACCCACACTTGTCCCACATTTGGGTCTAAATGCTGCCCAGTGAGATGCCACCACACTTCCCTTTGCAACACATCTGGACCCACGCCACCCTCCTAATCCCCACCACAAGGCTTCACAGACCACCTCCTCCTCTTCCACCCCTTCATCTCTCCCTGGCCAGGGCTTTCACCGAGGCTGAGGTGCCCCAGGGGACAAAAACCCAACAGAAAAGCTTGGTAACTGCAAAAAGGAGCAGCCTTTTGGCTGCTGAAGGCCCTGAATTTGTGCCTTTATGACTAAAAAGAGCTGTGCACAGCTGATTTGGGTGAGTTATCTCACTGTTAAACAAATCTTCCTCAGTGGGAAAACATTGCTCAAGAGCAAAAGGGCCAGTAATTGCTTTTAGAAGCTGATTTTTTTGTGTGGGCTTACACACTTTTTGCCTCTGTCCTAAGAAGAACAACTCCCACTGACTTACTAGAAATATTAAGAACCAGTGACTCAATTTCTAAGAATAATTTTGGGTGTTTCTATTTATAGGTACCAGCCCTAAGCTCAAAAGCACTGGCAACACCCAATCATCTATTTTTCCACCGTGCTTTGATATCACACTGAAATAGCCTGGAAATCAACACTTTCCACTGTTCCTTGTTTCTGGATATCTGCACTTTCCAATCCAGATAGCTCACAGCACTTGATTGCTCAGGAAGGGACACGAGCCATCAACTATTTTCAGGAAGTGCCTGGAAGGCCAGTTTAAAATAGAAGTGGAGATGTTGGTGGACAGATGCAAAGTTGTCCTTCCGTGGTGGATTAAAGACATTAAAGAGCATTTCTGAGGGGCAGCTGGTGGGCTGCATGTGTCACTGGTGGAAAGGGTGTGGGGAAAGGAAGTTCTGTTGTGGGGCTGGGATTGGAGAGGCAGAGCATGGAGAGGTAGAGTTTGGAAAGGCAAGGCATGGAGAGGCAACCTTGAAGTTGTTATAGCTTATGGCAACCAAAATACCTTCAAAATGTCCCCAAAGTTGAATAATCAGACCCACTCTAATCACTTTTGAGCGCACTTTTCAAATGTAACCCATGATTTTTAGAGGACAGGCAGAATCATAGAATCACTAAGGCTGGAAAAGCTCTCTGAGATCATTGAGTCCAACCATTCCCCCAGCACTGCCAAGGCCACCACTAAACCATGTCCCCAAGTGCCACATCCACATGTCCTCTAAATCTCTCCAGGGGTGGTGACTTCACCACTTCCCTGGCAGTGTCAATACTAACCAGATATCAAAAAATTTAGGTTAGAAAGTCACTTTTGAGCATTTAGACCAAAGACATCAGTGGTGCATATCTGTAACCAAATAATGAAAATAGAAACATACACAATTTAAAAACTCTGCAGAAGGCAGAGATATCTACTTGTTACAGGAATCTCCCGAGCCAGTTAGTGCCCCTTTTTATGATTACATCACACCTGTTACTTTAGGGCAAAAAACCTGCTTGCTCAAGTTTATTATTGAGAGGGACGATCCCATTGTGGAAGGATGGGCTGCACATCCCCCTCCGCAGTGCTCAGCACGGCTTCCCCACACCCCCAGCCGTTTCCAGCACACCGAGGTGAGGTTACAGAAGAAACTCTGAGCACTCTCTCTCCCTCCTCTGTGCTGCCTGGACTCGGCTGAGAGGCAGGATGCTGGACGTCAGCGCGTGACTCAGCCTCTGGGAAACTGAGCACGGTGTGGCTTTCTGAGGAAAGAACCCATGAGTAAGGGCTTTTTTTAATTTATTTTTTTTTCTTTTCTCATTCTCTTTTTGTTTTTTTTTTCAAGGGGAATTGTGCAATGCACAACAGTGGCACATCAATGAAGGTTACATCAGGTTGCCAGGGAAGAAGGGCACTGCAAGAGCCCCAGTGCTTTCCCCTTGCTCAGAAGCCACAGAGATCACTGCTGTGGCTGGGGGATGTTGCTTTCCACAGGTTATAAAAGCTCATTTTGAGCAAAAAGAAATAATACAAAACAAAATGAAACTGTTTCTCAGGAATTGTTGTCTCTCATGAAAGGGTGGATTTGAACAATATTATTTTAATCGAGTGTTTGGCTGCTGCAGGATGTCATAAGGAGTCTGGGATACACATGGATCAAAACAGGTTTGAAACAGCTTTGCAAAATCAATGATGTGTATTTCCTTATAGGGCGTCCTTGTTGTTTTTTTTTTTTACTAGTTCTGCTTAATTACTGGTTCACACAGCAAAACCAGTCCATCTCTGATTTTTGGGAGAGATGAAACAAGCCTTTCAGTAACAGCACCTCCCTGCCACGCCAGGTGCTGTGAACCTGTTGCTCTTAGGAATTATTAGTCACATAGAAGCTGTCAGTGTGCAGACGTGCCTGGATGGGTGATGCTTTTTGTGGGATATCTGCTCAGCACACTCTCTGAGCATCTTCCTGCCATCAGCCAGCCAGCCTGACCCAGGAACTGCTTGCTGACTGCTCCTGGGCATGGTGACACGAGTTAGCACTGTCCTAACACTCACACAAAGCTCATTTTGGCTGTCACAAGTGAGCCAACAGCCCCAAAACTGGGAGGAAAGTGACCTCCAAGAAGGGCTGCACTCAGTATCATGGGGAAGGCTGGTGGGACCTGGCATCTTCTGCAAGCAGGGAGGGTTTCAGAGGTGATGTGGCTCCACAGCTCTGTCCGCAGTCAGCTGGGGACTTGCCAAAAATTCTTCCCAGCAGCATTCCCAAGGGAAGGCAGAAATAAAGCAGAAAGACGAGAAACAGTCCACCAAGTTTTCTGATAGGTGGAGGAAGGCTGGAGTAGCCATTCCACCTACTCACATTATACCCAATGAAGGGGTTAAAAATAAAAGGGAAGGAGTCAGGGCTGGTGACATCCCTGTGACAGGACAGCTACGGTTAATGGGTCTGGGAAGGGGCAGTGTGACAATGTCCCCATGTCCCCCTACCCAGGTTTTGCAGGAGATGTCACCCTGCTGGCAGGGCTGGCACAGAGGTGGTTGAGGTTCATGCAGGTGTTTCCCTGTAATTGGCACTGTCAGAGACCTTTGCAGCCTTGATGACCATCTGGTTACCATAAAGAATGGTTTATGGATCTCTTCCTGGCTCTTGATGACTATAGCATAAGCATTGAGAGCCTGTAAGGTACAGCTTCATAAAAATAACAGCTTAATAATGAGAACAATTTTCCCCTTCCAGAACAGGGCAAATTCAGGTGTATTTTACCCCTCCATTAGGATTGTAAAATGAGACAAAAGAGACCCAGTCATCTGGGGGGAAAAAGCCCCACAATCCCACAAAGTTCTTAAAACTTACAAAGTTCTTAAAACTTACAGCAAAGTGCAAGCACAGCTCAAAGCTGCAGGGCAGGGCTGAATCCCAGCCTCCAACTTGAAGAAGGGGAAACTGAGGCACAGAGGTGTGAAACAGCTGGAACAGCATCCTCCAGGCAGCCAGTGGTCAGCACAGAAACCTCATCCTCAGTTCTCACTCCATGCTGCGCTCCTGTAATTAAAGACATCAGCATAGCTACCCAAGGGTTGTCACCCTTTATCATGGCTCTCTCTTGATCTTTCAAACCCTTTTTTGTATTTCCAAAAACATTGACTGTCTTCAGGTCCAATTTCTCAGTGGTTTATAGAAGTTCAGGGTGGTTTGTAAATATATGACTCTCTTCATTCAAGAAATGCTTGCTAGGTCTGGCCCAAAATTATTTTATTTTCTCACAAAGGTATGGAGCACCTTCTGCTATGCATTTCTTTGGGACACTGAACTTTCAGATGTGTAAAATCAATGGTTTCGAGGTTTTCCTTGGGCATTCCTCTCACAAATATTCTCTGAATTCACTCTTGCAAAAAAAAAAAAAACAAAAAACCAAGGAAACAAGAAAAAAACCCACAAAACAAAGAAAACAAACCAACAAACAAAAAACAAAACCAAAAAGCCCCAGAAAACAAAATAAAACAAAATAAAACAAAATAAAACAAAATAAAACAAAATAAAGAAAACAAACCAACAAACAAAAAACAAAACCAAAAAGCCCCAGAAAACAAAATAAAACAAAATAAAACAAAACAAAGAAAACAAACAACCCCCACATAAAAAACCAAAAAACAAACAAAAACAACCAAGCAACCAACAACAACCCAAAAAAAAAAACCCAAAAGATTTTCATGCAAGTATTTTGAAGGAATGATTGAAATTCAGGTAGCTGAACATTTACAGGCTACAGAGGTAGCTGAACATTTACAGGCTACAGAAACAGTAATTTCACCTGAAAACAGGGGTCTAGGACCATCCTTTGGAAGTACCTGTTTCTCCTGAGAGGTGGGCTGGGCACACAGCCCAAGGCTGACACTCCAACTGGGAGCAGGGACACCCAAGCTCCTGGTCCTCTCCTAACCCTTCTTTTTGCAAGCCCATCAACAAAACTGGAGCCATCACAACGTGACACCTGACAGGGAGCCAGGGAGGGTGGGGACTCCAGCCTGATCCTCACAGCACTCATATCCTGCTTAGACAGCACAAGGGATAGCCTCTTGCATGGGGGGCTTGGTGGTCCCAGAGGCATCACTCCCATCCTTGGTCTGCTGGGGAAAATTCCCTCTTTTTTATTCTTTTTAGAGACGAGCCAGCTCCTGATGTCCAGAGATGGGCTAGGGGAGCCCTGGGGTGGGCCAGGGCACTGGAGACCACTGGCTGCACGTCTGGGAGGAGGTAGGGCTGGGATTGTCTTTCTTATGCCTCCAGTTTGACCTCTTTGCCGGCAGATTGTTCTGATTTTCCACATGGAGGGATCTAGGGACCCTCTCCAAAGTTCAAACTCCCGGCGTCTTCCCTGCCAGCAGCAGAGCCCTGGGCTCCTGCAAAGCCCTCACAGGGAGCTGGGCTGCACGGCAGCTTCACTGACCCACATTGCTTCATGCACAAATTTGGACATTTCGTGTCTATTTCACACAGGACCACGCGGCCTTTCTGCCAGTCGAATATTTCCATGGAAAAGTAGGAATTCGGGTTTGAATTTTTTGCTGCTTTTTGCCACCTCGCCAAAAGACCCGAGGGAAATTGCTGGGATGGTTTCAAGTAGAAGCAATTACATTTTTCGTATTGCAACAGAATTTCCTTGCAAAATTTGCGAGCAGCTAACAACCAAAAAGCTTAACAAGTGAAAACCAAGAAACAGTGTTGTTTCTTTCAGATTTTCCCCTAGCTCAGGAAAGCAAAACATTTCCATCTTTAGTCAACCTGAATTAATACAATTTCTTTTTCTTATTTTTTTTTAAACCTGCTTGGGTCAGCCAGCAAACCTGAAAGATCAGCTCTTTGCACAGCTTCATCTGACAGCCTCCTTGACTTCATGCTGGTGCAAAATCCCCGGGCTTGGCTTAGCCAAGTGTTGTCCATCAGTGCAGCACAACACAATGCCATAAAACACATGGGAATATCCAAGCACTGTTCTTCTGCCCTTTCCAGCTCAAAGGAAGCACTGGGGCATCTAAAACCAGAATTTCCCAGCCCGTGGCTGGAGCACAGAGGCTCCACAATCACCTATCTTAATAACAGGTCTGACCCAGCACAGGAGTGCTCTGTGGCATGCAGGTTATTGCTCCATCTGCCCTGGCTGCAAACATTTATTATTCTCTGTGACACACACTGTAAAATTGCACGGAGGGAACCACGTCTAGTTAGTAATTTCCATTCAGATGAGCTGAAGGAATTAATGAATTTGGAAGATCTCAGATCTTTGGAGATAGGGACAGGCGATGGCACGCTGGAAAATAATCACCCTCAACTGTGCCCAAGCTTGAAACCACCCTGCTAATGACAGGCAGCCGGAGAGCTTATCGGGGCAGAGGGAGAGCTCGAGCACCATTCAAACTCTCTAATAATGGTAAATGATTCCGCAAACGCACGTGTTCAGGGCTCGGACCGCTTCCAAAGCTAAGTGCTTATGAAAACTTGAAGTGCTCCACTGGTTTTAAATCACTGTGCAGGGCTGACTGATTTAAACTACCAGAACACTTCTCTTTTCCTTGCATTTTCTTCTCCCC
>VZRM01003040.1:2619615-2633779 GCA_013397955.1 Grantiella picta | reverse complement strand
CCCCCCCATATTTAAAGACTCAGTCACAGAAATGCCTTTGGCTACACACTGGAAATCAGACCACAACATGATGACTCTGACCTATTTTTCTGTCACAGCACATGTCTGGTTGACAGCACTGCCTCAAGAGCCCTGGAGTTTTCCAGCCAGCTGGGCTTGGAGCAAGGACAGTGGATATTGGACAGTGGACATTGAGAGTGGCCTTCCTAGCCTCTTCAGTCAGCCCAAAAAACCAAGATTTGAATACAAGCTGCTGGGGTTTTGATTAGGTAAGAAGGGTCTGGGTAGCTTGCATGTGATATCCACATAAAACATCTTATTTTCTCATGCTCAGCAGTGATTCCAACAAAGCTGCTTTGCTGCGGAAGGAAAGGGAAATTCTCCACATCACCAGGGCATCCCAGGATGCAAAGATGAGGGAGAACCTATTGCAATATGAGCTCAGATGTTCTTGGAACGAAGCTCAGCTGAATGGTAGAAAAATGAGATACTTAGATTTACTGGAAAAATTAATTTTATCAAATGGGTGACAGTCTATAGGCAAATGATGGAAGAGAACTTACATGAAAATATCAAAACAAAGTCTGGAAATGTCTTACGAGAGACTTAGAATCACAGAATGGTTTGGGTTGGAAAAGACCTTAAAGATCACCCAGTTCCACCCCCTGCCATGGCAGGGACACCTTCCTGTATCCCAGGTTGCTCCAAGCCCTGTCCAGTCTGGCCTTGGACACTTCCAGAGATCCAGGGGCAGCCACAGCTTCTCTGGGCACTCTGTGCCAGGTCCTCCCCGCCCTCACAGGGAACAATTTATTCCAAATAGCCAATCTAACTTACTTTCTTAGTTTTATTTCCTTTTTCTGCTGTTGCTGGGGAGGACTCTGATTTGCTTTGCAATCTCAATGAGCCTTGCCTTGTACATGTGTCTTAAAACCTTCTATTGCCCTTCTGAGAGGGCATTTTCAATGTCAATGTTCCTTATAACATGAAAATCAACCTCCAAAACAACAGATGAATCCAGATGAATCCAGATGCTCACCATGTATCACACCCTCCCTGAAGTGCTTCCATTTGTGTTCCTTCCCCCTTTTTCCTTTGTCCTCACGGAAATTGAAGTGCAGAATCCAGCCTGGAAGCACAGGAGCCACATTTTGCCATCTTGCTTAAATTAAATCTCCTATCCCTCTGCAGAGAGCCCAGCCAGCTTCAGTGGAAATGTGAGATGATCAAGACAGACCCACAAGTTGGGAATTCCTTCAAACATTAAGGACTCACTCTGTGTCCTAAGGAGTTTCCAGCCAGGACAGAGGAAGTGCAAGAAGTGAGATGAAGTGCGGCAAAGGCTAATTCATTAGTGAACACTGATGTATCATCTATATTTTATTATTCCCGCTTTGTGGGATTCTCACAGGATTTCCTGGGAAAAAAAAAATTATGCAGCACATGAATATCCTGGGCTTGTCAGGCTGCTGAAAATGCTCTGTATGGATGGGCTGAGCACACAGAACATCTGTGGCTGGGGCAGGCTGAAATCCCAGGCAAATGTCTGACATCCCAAACACACAGAGCCTTGATCTCCGCTTGGAGACACACGGGCTGGCTGGGAAAACCTGGGGAAATATTAACCTCCCCCATTCCTCCCTCCTTTTTATTTCCTTACTTTGATGTTTTATAAGGAACCAAGACATCAGTTTTTAAGGATTTTTAGGGGGAAGGGAGTTCATTGTGGCCGGCCATAGCTCAAGGAAGGCTTTTGGCATTAGGAGGCATAGCTGAACTGATGCTTGCCTAAATGTGATGCTAAATTAGCTGCCTAATTTTCTTTTAATATGGGGTTTTTTAGTCTTTTTTCTTTTAATGTGGGGTTTTTTAGTCTTTAGGAGCCATCTTTAACTCCAGTCAGAGGGTTTGGCTGTGACAGCAGCAAACCAAGCAGGGCCAGATTGACCCAGACCCACCTGGCCCTAAGGATGAGTACAAGAACACAGCTCTTAAAAACACAGTTACCTCCTCCCTGACCCTTCAAAACACCCCACAGAGTGGTCTTGCCTGTCAGGCCACACACCCTGGCCCTTGCAATGCCCTGAGCTGTGCCCAGATGGGAGACTGAGCATGGGCCAAAAGCGATGCCAGGGAATGAGAAACACCTCAGTTCTTTTGGGAGGGTGTTTGATGCTGTGCCCAGGTTCTGGGGAGGTACCAGAGCGTTCAGACCACCTACTGCCAAGCCTCATTCAAGTGCTGCCATCACCTCCCTGCACGAGGCTGGCAGGAAGCAGGAACAGGTCTTTGATCTCTGCAGGAAAGGTGCCCCAGTGACAACACGTGAAAGAAGCCTGGCTGTGACCTGAGTTCATCTATCACCAGCCTCCCCTGATAAGCCATATCTGGGACAGGGAGGTGTTATTGCCCTGTGTATACCTGACGGAGATCACATGGGAAGGCAGACAAAGCCATCCTACACGTCTCTCCACCTCCCTACCACCCGTGTGTTGAACCAGGTGGGTTCAGTCCTGCTCTGTTCCCCTTTGCAGCTTAATCTGGGGGTACAGAGCAGTGACTTTGCCCTGCCAAGATGATGGAAACATTCTGCCCTGAGGCTCAGTCTACTATTTCTTCATAATATTTTCCAGTGAGAATATTTATTAATATGCCACCACTGCCTCTATTGTGTTTTGGAGTGGGGAGATGGATGTTGTGTTTTCATTTCCAGTTAGACATGAAGACTCAGCATGAAAAGCTTCAAACTTTTAATCTCTGATGCCAGAGGAGCACAGAGGGGTATTTTTCAGAGCCAGGCTGGCTAGGAAGCCTTGGGAATACATGAAGCTATTTCACTACTTAGTCAAGCAACTTTCAGATATTAAGGAGAATTTCTTTACCAGACCTTAAGCTATGTTTTCTATCTGACCTCTAAGAAAAAAGAACCTTTTATTTTTAGGTTTTAATTTTTGACTTTTTAAGGCTTTTGTCTAGTAGGATGCACGATGTAGAAATAGCTTGCATGGCTTCTAAAGATGCCAGTGTTATATGTTAGGTTTTAGGCCCTTTTCTTATTTAATGACAAAATAAGAAATGGGTTTCTTATTTCAAAATAAGAAAAGGGTTCAACCTGCAGCTGTAACCCCATCTACTCTGCCCATTTGCACCCTGCTGCAGCAGCAGAGTGTAGTTGTTGATGTGTTAACAATATACTGGCAATTTGGATATCTGTTCTTCTACTGCTTTTTTTCGTGCTTCACAAGATCTTGTGAACTTTATGTTTTATTGATGACTTTTTGGCCTTTCTAAATGTGGAGGAAAGCTCCTTAACCTACCAGGGAGTCATCTGCCGCCTGAAAAACCAGAAGGCAAGAACAGAACTTAAAACTTGAAGATTTTCCTTGAACAGCTTGTGGTTCTTAAGTCAATCTTTTCCTTTCAGGGGGGCTCATGAGGCTGAGATCTGACACAACCACAGGTGGGCTTTGCTTTCTGTGAAGAAGATACAAGGAATAAACTGAATATTTGCAAAGGGGTGATCTGCTCACTGCTGAGGAGAGGGACAGGATAACTCAGTTCTGGCTCATTATGGACTCGATGGTTATCTGCCTTGTAAGTTACTAAACCCATTTTGCTCATTTTGCAACACATCAATTTTATGGCTGAAGTTGAAGTATTTACTCGTCCTTGGGGTTTGCAGTTGTTGAGATACAGGATGGAAAAGCAGCCCGTATGTAAAATGTGGCTGAACTCTGCTATCCATTCAACACAGAGTCAATAGTTCAGGAGTTAATTCATGAGAAGAAGGGAGTAAAAACACACCAAGGTCAGGATCTCATGACCCACGGGCTGTCTGTAGCTCCATCTGAAAGACCTTGTAACAGATAGGTATGTGGCTTGGAAAATGGATAATAGTGTGGTTAAGGGAGGCATTTCACAAGTTTTGTAACATCACACTGCTGGCAAACCTTCTCGAGCACATATCACATTCAGATCAGAGCTCTCTGCGGGATGGGACACATTAGGGTGATGAAGGTTTTAAATCTCGTGACACACACATTGATACGCCGAAAAGATATTTACAAGCTGGTGAGTGTCCCAAAAACTCCCACCAAGATTCTTCTCTTCAGGAGCAGTGCAGATTCACACCAGAGCTCTGGTCCTCTCCATACCAGGGATAGCCAAGCCCAGGAAGTTTCTCCCAGTTACCCACTCTCTGCTCGTCCTCACGGGATTTGTGTGGGGTTTGTGTGGGGTCAGCACTGACAGCCAATTTCCTGCCTTTCCCTCAGCTCACGGCTGGTGTGGTGCAGATAAGGTTCAGGTTTCCAGCTCTGCACATCCCAAAGTGCAGGAGGCCAACCTCCAAGTACAATTTCCAGGCATCCTTCTTCCTGCCTTGCCTTTGAAACACCAAACTGCCCCAGCCCAGGAGAGAAGACTGCAGAGAGCCATCACCTCTCTTGTGAAATCTAGATGTGGTGAGGCATGAGAGCAGAGCTGAGCTCCGCAGGGCTGTGTGCTTCCTGCCTGTCCAGCTGGCCCTTAGCCTGGAGAACCTGGGATTCCATGCACCAACCTTGCTCCAGCCCATCCCTTGCCAGCTGGAAGGGGCTGGACATGGTCTAGGACCTGTCCACCATTGCAGTGTGGACGGTGGGTTTGATCCTTAAAGGCTGCAGTGGTGGCACCCGAGGGGTTGATGGCATGGTCACACCTGGCCAGATCTTCTCTGCCATCCCTGAACTGGATCCACTCTCCTAACTGGCCCTGGGAGGTGACCTGGCTTCAGAAAATAAAGGGAAGGGAATGGAAGACAGGGTTTCCTAAATCTATACAAGGTCCTTGCACAAGGAGAGAGCAGGGAGGGTGGGAAGGAGGGAGGAGGGAGGATGGGAAGAAGGGAGCAGGGAGGATGGGACTGCTGCTCTCAGCCACCACTGCCTCAAGCACTTGCTTCATGATTCCTGAGGCTGCTGCCAGCACCTTGTGTGAACTGGGGTAAAATCACTGATTTTCCATTCCTCTCGTGCAGGATGAGGCTTTTTAACTTCCCTTCAGACCTGTCCTCTTTGTTTGCAGCGTGGGACAGATGTGGCACAGAGTGTCTCTTGCTGCATGCAAGTGCACAGCTCCCAGCAGGGCAAACTTCCTTCAGGTCCTGCAGGTGTGGCTGGAGAATTAATTCTGAGGAATATTTGCACCCCAGCCCTCAGTGTAGCCCGAGCCCATGGAGAGCCCTCCTTTTCCACTTGCAGGTTTTCCTTGCAGCCGTTTGAAAAGCAAGGGGTAGGAGGAGGGAGGGAGAGAGCATTAATGGAACAAATGCTCCAAAAGCAGTTCCAAAAACATTTCCATCTTCCGGCAGAGCAGCAGCTGTGGCATGTCCTACTCTGTGTTCAGTGTAATGGTCACCAGCTGTGAGGAGCTGCTTTTTTATTGACCAGAGCATTTCCTTGGGGCTGCAATGGATACCAAACACCTCCAGCTCCAAGTTTTGCAGGTGCCCAGAGCTGGCTGTGCCTCCCTCACACTTGGCCAAGGAAAAGGGGCTGAATTCTTCCCATGGCACCCTCTGCCCACTCTGCCCTCCAACCTCCAAGCAGCAGCAATCTCACCCAGGATGGGAGAACTGGTGCTGAGCTCCCTTTGCCCAATGCTCCCTGAAGCCAAATGTACACCAGTCCTAAAGCCACGGTAATTAAAGGACATTTAATGAGGTAATACCCAAGATAAATCATATGGCAATAATAATTTTAAAATAATAAAAGTTAAGGCTTTTATTTCAGGAAGATCTTTTGAGGAGGGGGGCTGGGTATAATCTTTTTGAGTGCTCTATTATGGGCTCTGAGTTATAAATAAATCCATATTTTAACATCTGGGATTCATAACATCTTGCTGACAGTCAAATCTCATAAAAGATGTGGTGACTTCTACAGATGTGGGAAACCTCATTCAATGAGCTGCATAACAAAGGAAATCTAGTTCTTTTTCATTATTTACTGTTAAATCCGTGTCTCTCTGGCTCCAGAGAGGGAGAGAAGCTGTGGGGTCACCCGTGCTTAAATGCACCCTTGCTAGGAAGCTCAGAGCAGCAGCATTGTCTGAAAGCCAGGGGTGAAACCAGCACTCTGGGCTGCCTGCAAAGGATAGGATTTTATCTCTCGCTGATGCTCCAGGCTGGGTGTTCATCATAACAAGCAGTCCCTGGGAAGCTTGCAAACGGTGGGGGATGAGAAGGTAAGCACTGCCTGGGCGTCAAAGACACTAAGATTGTCAGGAATCCCGTCAGCCTCACCGTGGGATTTTAACAAAGTGAAACAAGGGAAAAGTAGAAGAAGGGAAAAGGCAGGACACCTCATCTCCCCATCTCCAAACTCTCATGAGCAACCAACTCCCCAGTGAGGATGAAACTAACTGAGGCTGCAGCTCCATCACTTTACAATTAGCTACAATTCCAAAGGAAGGAGGGGAAAATATTGAAGTATTTTGCAGCAAAACTTAATAACAGCAACCACATCCCCACAAGTTACACCAAACACTTGCACTGTCACAGGCATTTCAGCGAACTGGAATCTCCTTTCTACTGGGTAAACCCAAAGAAAGCAAACAGTTTATTATGGTCACGTTTAATTTGGGCTCATACAAAGTTGGAGCACTGCAGCCTATGTTTAATGCATTTGTGGTGGTGGGGATTTGTTTTTTTCCCTCCCCAAATAGCTCATTATTGATTTTCCTCTTAACAAGTGCTCTTGTTCTGACAGTCTGTCTCACTCTCTGCGTTCAGACTAAGAGGTTGTAATCTCCACCTTGGTGATATCTGAATCCTGTGGCCATGGGCATGGTTATGTTTTCACTAAAATAGGATTATGACCTATTAATCAATAAAGATGAAGTGGGTTAGCCGAGCTGTGACAAAGATGTGATTATTTTGCACGGCCCTGGAGAAGCAGGCAGGTGCCAGGCATGAATGCAAACAGCATCTCAGCAGCATCATCCTGGGTTTTCTGTGTGTGCCAGAAATGGGTGGTGGAACAAAAAGTCGCACAAAGAGCTGCTGTTGGACTTTGAGGGATCAGTCTGCTCTTTTGTCGGGACCCATGCAGGAGGAGATGCTTCCCTGCTCATCTCAGAGCCAAATCTCAAAGCACTTTACAGCAGAGAATAGAAATCCCTGTGTTTGACAGAGGGGGAAATCGAGGCAGGTAAAGGTGGTGGGATTTGTTGGTGAGCCTGTAGAAAATGGGAGCCAGGGCTGGATAACAGAAAATAGGCTTCGTGAGCTTAGTGAGTCCAGCCCAGCTGGCTGCATTGTGTGCCTCGCACTAAGGGGCTGGCAGGACTCTAGAGCTGAGCTAAAGCACTGGAACTATGATCTTCCAAACTTTCAAACATTTGGATAGCCTATAAAAATAATTTTAAGCTCCTAATCCCTCCCTGTCAAATGGTATAATTTTTTTTCCCTTCTTTTTGGTTTCAACCTTCCTTCTCTTTTGGTTTTGCTAAAGCAGCCTCAGCTCTGACATCATCTGAGAATTTCATTTAGCAAAATGTTTTGAATCATTTGTGCTGGTTCTGGTGACTCTGCCAATAGAAACATCCCCTGCAGCCAGTGATTTTAAACCTTGAATATGATTGGGTTTTTTTCCCCTCCTGTAGTTACATTCAGAGCAATACTCTTCCCTTGACTTCTGGCCAGCTGACCCAGAGGAAAGGGTCGCTCTGGAATATCAGGAGAACATGGCTTGCACAACCTGGGAGAGCACATCTGATGTGCTCTGCTCCCTCTCAGTCCCCCTGGGTGGGTAAGAGGAGGACGAGGATGGGCTGAGGGAATGTTTGTGCATTTCTGGGGGTCTGAAAATGGCCCTGGTGCTGCATCACAAAGTGATGGTGAGACTCACAGCTGGTAAAGGGAGAGAGCACAGCTGGGAATGAAAGCTCTGACAAGCCACACTCTGCACCTACCAATGTTATTTTCTATTATTATGGCAGTGTTTGCATGTTCTGTTAACCAACACTTCTCCAGAAATTGATGTCCTTGCATTGGGCTCTCCTTCATCCTCTTTATAATGGTCATGGAAGTAGGAGCATCATGTTCTGGAGCCAAACAAGGCAGCGATGCAGGGTCCTACCCCAGAGGCCACTCTTAATCCTCAACAGCCTTCAGATATCAAAAACAAGCAAAACCCCCCAATGTAGCCCTCAGATACCTCTGATGCACAACTGCCAGATGTCCTCCTTGTCATGAAACACAGATATTCAGTGCTTGAGGTCACCTTTACGAAGCAGGAATGTCCTTTGCAGGTCTTTGACACTCCACAACGCGCCTCTGACCTACCAAACCCAAAATACACACGTTAAAAGCCTAGCACTGAAAGATCAGGACTGGGGGAGTGAAGTTATAGGTTATTCCCAAACAAAATGCTCCCTGAGTCTTTCTGTGCACCAGAACCACCCCATGAAACTTTTGGGTGAGGCACCTCTCTTCCAACAGCAAGAGAGGCTCCAGGAGGGGAGATGTGGGAGATTTTATGGCACCATTGTGGTTCTAGTGATATTATTTGAAGCAAATGCAAACACACTCAGGTTTATAATAAGAGGGTGTAATAGATAGTAAGTGCAAATGACTCATTCACCGAGATTTTCCAGGATTAGACAGCAGCAGAAGGACAACAGCTGCGTAAAACGGACTTTAAAAAATAATCTTCTAATAAGATTTTAATAAACCTGTTAGTAAATTATAATGCTTGACTGCAAGAACTATTTCTCCCCTGCAGTGTTTCTCTGAGGAGTTGAAGCTCTGGTGATACAACCTTGACTGCACCCAGGGCAGAGCTGGGCAGGGCAGGGATTCCTCAGCTCCATGGATGAACAGAAAATTACACCTGTGGGGAGAAGTTGAGTCCTGAAAAGCTATTTCAGGCCTCCTGCAACATTAACCATTTGAATTAAACTCAACCTCTGTTTTTATACTACTCTTGCCGACTTTTTCTTTCTGTTGCCTTGAGTGGATTCGTTTCAAAAATTAAATAAATAGTGCTTTATGAAACAAAAATCCTGCTCTTTTCACTGCACTCCAGACTGCATGTAGGCAATGCTGGCTTACCAAAGCCTTCCCCTAAATCCCACGTCTGGACACACATGTGCACATTGCCCATGCAGGGAAACTGCCCCAGTTTTGGTCCTTTTCTCAGCAGTCTGTCTCCTGGGCTCAGCTCATTACATGGAAATCTTGGCTTTTGCTCAGAGGAGAGAACTCTTTTTTGCAGCTGCCACAGTTTAGGAGAAAATCCTGTATGTGCAAATGTTTAGGAACTCAAAAACCAGAATGGAAACCAAACGGGCTCACGTTTATTTCCCTTCCTTAATCCTCTCTGAATTGCAGCATGGTTGTGTTTAAGCTGGACTGGCCAAGCTGCTCCTATTTCCTATGAGTTTGTGGGTATTTCAGCCTCAACAGAACTGTGTTCATCTCCATTTCTCCCTCTGCCTCCTGTTAAATGAGGTGTCAGTCATTTATCCTGTTGTCTTACAGAGGTTTCTCCCCACCACAGATGTCACCACAATGTACACATCATGTTAATGAGAGTATCTATAATTATGTATACTATAACTTACATCTTCATTTTTACTCTTTGGGGAAAGTTAAGGGGCAGAAGCATAAAGGCAACTCCTCGATTTTACAGGATGATTGGGGGAAATAACCTTCAGGTGGGGTGAGATGTATCAAACCCCAAATCAAACCACCCATCCTGCTGCACTGGGGGCAGGTTACGTTGTGGGGCTGTGTGGCTCCCTAAGGCCTTTGCAGGGTTAATGGGGTGCTGTCTGAGCCAGAAGGTTTTGCTCCCCAGGACTATTATCACTGCAGATTTAGGAGATGTACATACCCCTGATGGAGTGTCCCAAAAAGAGAGATGTCCCCTCAGGGGCACGAGGCCAGCTCAGCCCAGCATTGTCCCCAGACAAGACCTGAGTTGCACTGCCACCACCATGATGTTTTCCATCCCTTTTGTGGGTTTTTAATTCATAGCAAGGAGGTTAATGATTCTGACAGAGCAGTCCCAGCGAGGCAGAAGGTCTCCCTGTGCCCCAACTTCTGTCCTTCACACCCCACATGAGGCTGGGGGGGTGCTGAGATGATGGAGGAGAGGCAGAGGCTTCCAGGTCCTCTGAGGTCAAGCCTCCAGGTTTTGAAGGTCATCTGTTTTGTCTGGCAATGAAATTACCAAAGGCTCGATATTTTGCCATAAACTATCCAGTGGGAGTTTTCCCTTGCAACTTCCACCTTGCAGGGAGGTGCTTGTCCTGCCTGAGGAGCTGTGCTCAGCAGGTGCCTGTAGTGAGGGTTTAGGATTCCTACAGAAACTTCTGAGCTCCTGCATGGGGTAATCCAGAGTCCCTATTTCTGGGGCTTTCCCCCTGCACTGACACCAGAGCAGCTTGGCCATCGCTGGCTTAGGCTCAGCCTCAAAACCTGGAGCCTGTGCGCACCCTTCTGCCTCAGTTTCCCAGTGGTAAAACAGGGGGTAAGAGTCAGGATCTTCTCCCCAGGGGACAATGAGGGTGGCACAGTTACACTGGCAACACAAAGATCCCTGGACATGGCAGGGAGTTAAACAGCTTTACAGCAGAGGAGGATGTGGCTCAGAAGTGCCAACATTGACCACAAGGACTTTGGGAGCATGGCCCGCCACCAAACCCATAAAGAACACGCAAAGACAAATAATAATTAGTTCTCTGTACCTAATTCCACACAGTTGCCCTTTCTGGAGCAAGTTTTTCATGTCACCAGGGTCTGACTCTAAAACCAGTGACCCTGGGCATCCTGCAAGTGTCAGAAGGATAATAACAGCTCACAGATAAATGCAGCACACAAATGTGGGCCTGGTGCCCTTTTGGTGGCTCCCAATTTTAAACAAGCACCATCATCTAGAGCTCTGGCAATGAAGAGAAAGCACTGAACCACCACCTGTAGCCACTGTGGCCACCAAATGCTGCTCCAGCTCTTGGCGACACAGGAGAAGCATTTTTTTAGCTGAGAGATTTGCTGTGAATTCTGTCAAGTAAAATAAAAAGAGATGTACACACTTACTTATATATATATAATTTTCATGTGTATTTTACTGCTGTTTCTGCCCAAATCAAGAACCATAAGAACTGCCCAGGGGGAGCAATGCCCCTGCCCCATACTGTGGGCTTGCAAAAACCTTTCTTAAAGGAGAAAAGTGAGCTTTGGTCATACTGTTATTTTTAATGGATTTGGATTCTGACTTCTCTGCTCTGAATTTTTTTACTCTTAAGGAGCCACTGCAGCCCTTTGCCGTGCTGGAGGCTTCACCCCAGCACTCACAGGGGCAGGTGTGTGGCACCCCAGATGTTCCCATTCACAGTCCAGCCCATTTGCTCCGACTTTGCATCAAAATAGGATCATGCTGAGCTCCCGGAATCAACTCATCAGCCTTTGCTGGAGGCAGGGGGGTAGTAACTTTTTCAGACAGCTCAGGTATTTCCTCCAGAGCTCGGTCTGTCACATCACTGCAAATATGTGTGCTCTGGATGGTTTTTGCTGGTTTAGAAGGGGGTGTGATGAAGGCTTTAAGGTGCTTCTTGCAAGAAGGGCAGGGGCTGGTGGGGGTCTGCAGGCAAAAACCCAAACAAAGCAAGTGAGACTGGAGCTGTGATGTTGCCACTGTGAGCCACCAAAATGACAGGGTGTCTCCAAAGCTTACCAGAGCTCACAGGGAGACACTGGCAAGGGTAGGAAATTAATCCTCAGTGGTGTCTGGCCAAACCCTTTGCCCTACACAGCACAGGGTCTAGAGCAGCTTCATCGCAAAGGGACAAATAGACAACAAAAATGGCTTTTTCTCTCTAAATGCTGCCAACAGCCAGCCTAGCAGAAGTGAAATAACCCTCCCACCCAGTATTCCCCATAGTTTCTGATAAAGAGCCTTTTGTTGCAATTTAATTTGCAAACTTTCTTTTCTCTGCCATTCTCATGTGCCACGGTTCCGGAGACTCATATAAGTATTTTTACAAGAAACGCTTTCAGACAAATAAGTCTGGGGAGGTTTGTAATTTCTATTACCTCATGGCGACTCCATTGATAGACAGCAGCACACCTTGGGAGAATTAGAGAGCATAAAGTAATGGAGGTTTTTGTCCTCTCAAGACAGAGCTGCGAGTGCTGCCTGGCACAGGGCCAACACCACCAATTACCAACCTGGAGCAGGAGACAGGTCCTAGCGCTGAAAAATTGCAGTTTTCCAACAGGCCTGGTAATGATGGAGCTGTGCTGCGAGCTCCCATTTCCTCCTGGGCCTGTTAGGCATCCAGGACTGCGGCAGGTTTTGGGCCACCTCCATGTTTAGGGACAGCTGTTGGCCTTTGGGGGGAAGAGGATGGAGTTTGCGTTGCTTCCTCTTGCCTTTGCTGCCACTCACAACTCTTCCCTGGCTTATTTTTACAGAAGCCCTTTCTGCCAGGAGACAGAACAGTCGAGCATAAAGAAGCAATTTCGGAGGCACTGTCATCGGCAATTATGCTTGAAAGCCAGAGATTTAATTATTGTGTGAGAGCGATACCCTTGAAAGAGAAATTGCAGCGGTCCCATCACTTGAGACGTTTCAGTGCTAAAACAGACGACTCACGAAACGTCAAGGAGCGAAAAACGCAGCACTCCTGAGCTTCCCACCTCCAAACCCTGGTGTGAGCCCTTTCTGATGGCACCAAAGTTAACTGTGAGTTGGGTTAATCGAGGACACAGGTGCCCCACTCGAATCCAGCTGTCTGCATAACGTGGGGTTTTGTCATCCATGTTTTCCTTGCCTTTTTTTTGCCATCCTTTCTTTCCTTGCCCGCTTACCACCGCTAGCGAGTGGCTGAAGCGACACGGCGCTTTCACAATTCCCACTTCGTGCCTGCGTTTTAAATTAACACTTATTTGCTCAGGGTGACGATTTTTGTGTGTTTGTTGGGAATCTAACAATTAGATCGGTGCTCACCAGCAAACAGGGCACATTCTGCATCTCTCTCAAGTTCACAGGGTGCCTGTATGTGTAGGAGAGCACTGAATTGCCCTGTCCCGATCTCTACCAAGGACTGACAGCATGAAGAAAGCACATTTCGGTAAACGCATAAATAACTACCGCAGCAGGTCTGTAACAGCACAGCACACAGGGCTTTAAATCCTATCGATGTGACTGGCTTAGAGCATCGGCTCGAAACAGAGCAACTTTGCAGAAGATGCTGGAATTGTGTTGGTGTAAAATCAGTGAGGAGCCGGGGTAAGGCGGTGAGCTGGGGACACTGGGGGTGATGCCAGATATCTGACTGCTCAAATTGGGTTGGTTTAGCCACAGCTTTTTTCCTGTGTCCCTGTGTTGTCACCCTCAGATGGGTTGTTACAGTACCCAGCAACACAACCGCAGCCAGATACAGCTGATAACCCTTTTTAGAACTGCAGCAGGGATGTGACTTAAAAACAGGGAAAAAATTCCATATCTCCAAGCCCAGATATCCCTGGTTTATCCATCCTTAAGCACCAAGAGGCTTTTAACCTTAGGGAAAGCACTTCTCCTGCTGCAGGGAAAGCATGAAACCAGCAGCGAGGAGCTTGACATCCCGAGCTTGTCCAACTCACACCTCTTATCTCGCTGCTCGTGTATCACACCGAATCCTCCCCCGGTGCTTTCCCGCTGGGCTCTCCGCTCCCTGCGCTCGCTGTACTGCCGCTGCTCTGTGCCAGGGCACTTATCCCTGCCCGGCCGGTCAGCAGGGAATTTCCTCCCGCCGGAGCAGTGCTCGGGTGGCGCCCAGCCAGGGCAACCAGCTCCAGGCTGCTGCTGCCAGCAGCCTTTGCCAAAGCTGAGAGGGTTTTCCTGGGCGTAGGGGCTGCGAGCTGCTCCGGCTCTGCGGGGAAAGGAGGATGCTCCTCGAGAGGTGAAAAAGCTGTGTTAAAAACCACACCAACCGGGCTCAGGTTAAAGTGAAACAGATTTTTTTTTCTCTCTCTCTCTCTCCTCTTTCTTTCTCATGAATTAATTTCTTGGAGGAATGAGGCTCAGAGAAGCAGCAACAAAATACATGTTGAGTCAAACTGGGATGTTTCTTTTAACCTACACAGGAAAACACCTTAGGTTGGTTGAGGGCTATTTATCCTCCAGTGTAAGCTTCC
>VZRM01003040.1:2571094-2611252 GCA_013397955.1 Grantiella picta | reverse complement strand
TTTTTTTTTTTTTTTTCTTTTTCAGAGACTTAAATTAACTTCAGACATGCAAAGCGGGGTGAGAAAGTGTTTGGGTTGCAGAGAATTAATTTAGCCAGTGGAGAAGCTTTGTGTGATGGGAGGGGATGAGGACTAGGTGTCTGGTGCCCCTGTCACCATCCCAGGGCTGTCTACTGTGGCAGCATTAGCCAAATTCTGGGCATGCTTTAGCTTTTTGAGTATTATGGGGTGGCTGGAGCTCTCCCCTCCTTGCTGGACAGAGTTTCTGGGCTGGGGCTGCATCTCTCCCACCGTGGTTGTGCCTTCCAGCCTGGTGGGATGGGGTCAGAGCAAGTCACCCCTCTGGCAGCAGCCTGCCTCTCGGCTCTGGGGTGGCTCACTGGCTCCAAAATAAGCTGGCAGTGGCTTCTGCCGGGGCAGCTGGGGCAGTGTTGCCAGAATCTAAAAGCTGGAATGGTTCATCATCCATGCAGGAGCATGCCAGGTTGGGATGGGTGCTGATACCCATTAGAATCATAGAATATCCTGAGTTGAAGGGAGCCACAAAGTCCCAACTCCTGGCCCTGCACAGGACCACCCCAGGAATCCCACCCTGTGCCTGAGAATGTTGTCTAGACCTACTGTAGGGAAAATCTGTAGCTTTTGTGGGTTTTTTTTTGTCTCCTGAATTTGCACAAACTTTATAAAAGCGAAGTTTAAAAGATGCAACACAGTTATTTTTGGGCTTTCTTTTATTTTTTTTTCCTTTAAGATGAGCAGGGGCAAAGCATGCAGGAAATTTAGGAATCTAGGCAAGTACAGAGCTCCTTTGTTTTTAATTAGCTGCGTTGTTTTTAATTGCTACTATGCTTGATACATAACCCAGCCTAAACAAGAATAGCTTATTGAATGGAGGACTGACTATGAAAGGCACTGTGAGGAGAAGGGCTGTTCTTCACAGTTGATATATTTGTATTTCAGTGCTTCATTTAATAAGTCTGTTTCCCCGGGGGGGCTGTAGCAAGTAAATCATGCCAACAGATTGTTTTCTGCAAACTGGCTTATTTTTGTAATTAGCAAGACGTTAAAGCTGTAACTGCATAGAAAGCGATCTGGGTGAGGAGTGAGCATAAAAGAATTAGTAAGCAAAATGTAATACTCACTGCTTGATAACATTTGTGTTGATTGGATTGGTTTCTGGACAGTTTGTTGTCTGGGATAGTCAGTTTTTTCTGCAGTGCTGTAAAGTAGGAGAAGAATTCACAGGTGTGCACAGCCAGGGTAGTAAAATGAGGTATTTTAGGGGGAGAACTTTTTGGGAATCACATCTGCATGGCTGAGTGGATCTGATGGGGAATCCTTGCTGGGAGTTTAAGCTGTCCTGCTCATCACCAGGAACTGCCAGTATTTCCCTGGCTTCATTTTGCTTTTCTCCTTTCTTTTCCAGTTATATGACAAATACGGCATCACCATGAGCGGGGTATTGAAAAGGAAATATGAAGAGCTGGGGGATGACAGCACCTACTGCTCCTCCTCCTCCTGCTCCCCCCTCTCCTCAGCATCCTCAGGCTGGGACACTGATGAGGAGAATTCCCGTGGAGAGCCCAAGCCCAGCTCTGCCTTAACGTCCAGCTTCACCCGTGAGTACCTCTGGCTTTCCCAAGATCAGCCACTCCTCTGCATGGGATTTTTTAGGATGATGATGGATCATCACCCCACAGGGACCCCCTTGGAGCACATCCTGATGGGTAGAAGTGGCTGTGATGCCAGCTACCTGTCATTACACTGATTTATAATCATCCAGCCTCCTCATAGTGGTCTTCCTCAGCCCCTTCCTTTCCAGTATTTCTCATTCCTTTGTAATATTTTTTCTGGAGTCCAGATTTCCAGGAATAGAAACCCCAGGGCCTGGGTGTGCAGAGGCATGTGGGTGCTGCCAAGGCCGTGCTGCAGGACCATCCCACCAACCCTCAATTCCCTGTCAAGCTGTTTCACAGGCAAAAACTAATCAGACAGCGAAGGCCTGTAATGCTCTTTTTAAAAAATGATTAACCAGTAGCATAATTACCATTTCAGAACTTGTTTCCTACGTAAATTGGGTACTTTGCCAGAGAACATGACACGTTTGACATTGCCTCTGCTGCTAGTACAGATAAAAGCTATTTTGTTTTCCCAGCAAAATAAGTTTTGAGAGCTTTTAGGAAAACACACAGAAGGCAGTGTTGTAAAGCCCTTTATCTGCCATGTGAAGGGAAAAATAAAAAGTACAATAGAGGAACATCTTCATGGAGGAGAAATAGTCCAACCTAGTAAATTATACTGAACGCCCACTGTATATAGCAGTTAAGGTCCACTTAGCAGACATACACAAACACGCAGTGGTCTGAAAAGGCTTTAGAAGTCTTGTAATAATAAAGAGTCTCATTCTTGCTTGTCTTCCCAGGTTTTGTGACAAAACAATGAACTTTTTGTATTCTCTGGCTCAATTGGAAAAGGGTCAGGAATGGGAAAACAATTTTGGAGGAGGGGTGCAGGGAGAGAGAAGCAAATGCCAAAGTGCAGCAGCTCGGCCGATAGATGATGGTGGTGGTGAACTTGCCTTCTGATAAAGAGCTCATGTTTTAGGAGATTGAGTCAAGGTTATTGTGAAAATGCAACGCACAGTGCAGAGATATGATCAGAGTGACTGCAGGGCCCAGTGTGAACCCCCAGCTATTGAGCAGAAGCTGCTGACACAGCTGGGTGAACACTTCTTTTTTTTCTTTTTCACATGAAACTGAAACTATATTTTGGCAAGTGAGACCTGTGAAATGTGGGTGCAGTTAACTGTCCAGTCTTGCACTTTCATACCCTTTGGGGCCCGCCAAACCAGCTGAGCCCTTTGGGGCTTGCAGTCCCTTCCTTGGATCCCACTGTAGGGCTGCCTGTGGTTCTGCCACCCCAAGAGCAGGGATTGATCCCAGCTCTGCAGCAGTCACCCATCCTTTCTGGGTTACTTTTTCCCATGGTGACAACCAAAGCACCCATGCACCAGCAGAGAATGGGAGCAGACATCCCTCCCCACCACAAATTTGGGTGTAGCTGGCTCTTGTTCCGGCCACACTCACACAGCTCTGCCCCCCAGGACTGCTGTGCCTCACTTCACTTTCTTGGCCAGCCACACTTGTGGAAAGCCACTTGTTTTGAACCTGCCCTGACTAATGAGTCCTTCTCCATCTGCTGGGTTTTCACATGCAGATGTGCAGGCCAGGTATCTCTGGAGAGGCTCTGCTGTAAATGGTGTGTAGCATGTTTCAGCAGTTTAAGATAAACCAGAGTCATGTATTGCCGTGTTTACCCAGGGATCACCTGCACCAAGATTAACATCTTTGCAGCTGCTCTCAAATGAGTCTCTGGAGGATTAACCATAGATTCAGAGTTCCTCTCAGTGGATGGTGAAAGGAAGTACCAGAAAAAGCAGCCATTCGGGCTATTTTCTGCCTTGCCACAAAAGCTGGAGCAGTGCAGTGCTGGAAATGCCAATGCCTTGGCATCCCAGGAGCAGACCAGGGGCTCCTGAGCGTGGGGCAGAGTGGATTTAGAGAGGCAGAGGTGTAGGATGGCTAGCTGCTTGTTCATTATGCTCTGCCACACGTGAAGAATAAGCAAATGGATGTTCCCTGGGGGATGTCAAGCGGGAAGGAGAAGCAGCTGCCTCCTCGTAGGGTGAATCTCATCAGTGACTCCGATGCAGCAGGGCTTGGCTTGGTTTCCTCTCCATCCTCATCCCACCTTTGGAGTGTTAGCTCCTAAAACACCACCAAGCAATGCTTGGTGCATCACGTCCCTGTTGAGAGAGTAATAGCAAGTCCTGGCTGTTTGTAATATTTCTATTCCATCTGCAGCGTGACTGACTTTGTGCTCTTTTTTTTTAAATTCTCCCCTTTTTAGCCACGTCGATCCTGAAGAAATCCAAGCGACTAAAGAAGAACAATGTGGAGTTTGACCGGGTCACTGTGTTTTACTTCCCACGCTGCCAGGGCTTCACCAGCGTGCCTAGCCGTGGGGGCTGCACCCTGGGGATGGTGAGCAAACACAGCTCCTCCCGGCAGTTCACGCTGGCAGAGTTTTCAAAGGAGCAGGAAAACGTCCGTCGGGGCAAACTCGAGGAGAAGTTGAAAGAGGAGAAGTTGGAAGCGTTGAAATGGAAAGTGAGTAGGAGCGTGGGGCTGGGTGGATGAGGAGGTGGTGGATGTTGTTAGTTAATTGGGGAGTTTTCAGTAGGAGCCTCTGAGAGCTGGGGGCATTGATCCTTGGCTCTCACTTTGGGCCTTCAAGAAACACAGGCTCCCGTGGGAGATTTTCATTTATTTCTCCACCTTTGAAAAGTGATGGAAAAGACACTGAAGATGTTTTTGCTCTTTTGGTGGTACCTCTCTATTCTGGGATCCACTTGAGACTCCTCTTGCTATCTCCCAAAGTCTGTTTATTTCTGATTTAGATCCTTGATGTCCCAGGAAACAGTCCCAGTCGGGTGTCAAGCCTTTGGGGGCTCTGACCCAGATATTGGCCCTGGGATTGGCCACCATGGGGGAGAGGTCATTCCTTTCTTGTTTCCTCCAATGACTACAAGTCCCAAACAAGCCCCTAAAGCTTTGTCCATTTTCTGCCCTCAGCTAACCATGAACGGCACGAAGGAGTCTGAAGAGGCCAACCAGCTCACCATCGAGGACATCTCCGACGACGACATCGACGTTAGCAACGTGGACCTGGAGGATGGCTTCTTCCTGCAGCCCTACCCTGCCAAGAAGAGGCGAGCGCTGCTGAAGGCCGTGGGGGTGAAGAAGATCGACAAGGAGGAGAAGAGGGAGCTGCACAACATCCGCCTGTCCCGGGAGGACTGTGGCTGCGACTGCCGCGAGGTCTGCGACCCCGAGACCTGCAGCTGCAGCTTGGCAGGCATTAAATGCCAGGTACTGCCCTCACCCCTGGGCACGGGGGGATGCTGTGGTTCCAGCTGGGCGTTAGAGCAGGATGGTGTGAGCAAGTTGGACAAAGTTAGGGCAGCCTGTAAATCTGTGTGCTCCCACCTGCGCTTGGAGGCGAGGAAAGCTCTTGGAGCATCCCTCAGGCTGCAAGGCAGACACTGCTCGAAAGCATCCTCTTCCCAGATGACATGTGCAGCCATCCCCACCCTGCTGGAGCCTGCAGTGACAATGTCCCTGCTGTGCATCCCCACGAGACCCATACCTGCCTGATCTCTTGTTGGAGATGAGCCACGTGGGAATGTCTGCGAGGAAAAGCTTCTTGCTCCTCACACACACGAGGCTGTGCTCTCTCCCCCTCCCCCAGGTTTTATTTTTAATTCTATTTTCTTTTGGTGTGTGGCACAAATCCCAGTGTGCTCAGGCAAACGTGGGAGTGTCAGCTGAGCGTCAGCCCACGGCAAGCTGTGCAGGCCACCTGCACAGTGGGACAATCCCTCTGTATTCAATTAGTGAGTTACATTTTTTGGGTTGTTTTTGGTGGGTGCCTACCCAGCTGTATTTGAGGAGCCTCATTCCCTATTCTGGGCGCTGCTTGGTGCCGTGTTTGGAGGCTGGGGGTGGCGGAGGTGGGTGCACACGGGTGCTCCATGTGTGTGTGACAGCCCCCCTCTAGTGGCTGCTGCAGATCAGATAGTGAGATCATTAAATACCAATAAATAGAAAGCTCATTTTTGCCCCTTTATATCTCCTTTTGGAGACATTTTCCCTCCTATTTTCCTTTTTTTTTTTGTTTTTTTAAACCTTATAATTTCCTTCACTTGTACTGAAATGCAGCTTTTTATGACACCTCTTCAAAAGAGCAGGGTGTCTTTTAAAATTTTTTTATTTCTTTCTGGGGCTTTTTCTTCCCCCCTGCTTTTATGCCCCTCAGCTGTTCCTTGGTTTCTCAGGGCAGACGAGTCAGGGCCAGTTTCGGTTTTGTGCCAATCCTAACTCTCCCCCTCTGTTTCTCCCCTGCCAGATGGATCACACCTCCTTCCCCTGCGGCTGCACCAAGGACGGCTGCGGCAACACCGAGGGCAGGATCGAGTTCAACCAGGCCCGCGTGCAGACGCATTTCATCCACACCATCATGAAGCTGGAGCTGGAGAAGCAGCAGCAGAGCAGTGAGAAGGTGGAGGAGGCTGAGCCCCCTTTCCGGGAGCGGCTCGCTCCGCTGGGATGCGCGGCAGGGAAAGGCTCCCTGGAGGAGCGCGCCGTGCCGCTGGCTCCTGCCTTCCAGTTCAGCCCCGACCTGGAGGCCCTGGGGGAAAACAGCTGCAGCAGCGACATGACAGACTCCTCCATCTCCTCCCACCCCAGCGAGGACCTGGAGGAGCCCTACGAGAGCCTCCCCTCCGACAAATCCCAGTCGGACGTGGATGACGACGGCTTGGCGCGCATCCTGCACTTCAACGACTCCGATGCCGAGGAGGAGAGCGGGCGTGGCCAGGATGACCTCGGCTGCTTCCACCCCACCGACTTCTTCATCGAGGACCACGGCAGCGAGGCCAAGCCTGTCCCTGGCCACTTGTCCCACCTCTCGGAGTGCCTGGATGAGAATGCCAACCAGGACAGCGGGGGTTTGCTGGAGGACACAGCCCATGTGAGGTGCGAGGGGCTGTCCTGCTGCGCCTCGTCCTCCACCGAGCCCTGCTCCAAGAGCTACGCCGACCTCAGCCTTTCCTCCGATTCCTTGGATTTCTTCCAGTCCTTCTCGGACTATAACTTGGGACCTCTTTACAACTCCTTAAAGGAGTATGAGAACCTGGATAACTTCTCAGCGTTACAGTTTCAGTTGCCTAATTTCCCTGGCTTCCCTCAGGCCGGAGATCAGGGCTCCTGTTTCTTGGAGTCCCTCATTGGTTTGTCCGAATCCGTCCCTGAAACCCCAGCCCCTTTCACAGACAATCAGCTTTTGGAGGATGCCATTAAGTCATCACTGATGGAGACAGTGAAAGTGTGAAACACCCACGTGGCTCAGGCCAGGACTAATGCCGAAAGGAAAACAGAGGAACGATTGGACAGGCAAACTTTCACTGAAAGGATGATGTGCTTCTCAAATAGAAGGAGGAAAAAACATCAACAGCAGAAGACTTTCTAAGCAAATGAACTATTTTTGGTCTTTATAGAACGTGGACGTTTTGACATACTGCAGCTACAATCAGTTCTCTCGCTGTTTGTGCAAAAATTTCTAAACTTTCGTGATGGGGTGGGCAGGGGAGGGAGGGAAAAAGACTTTCACCTAAGAATTTCCTTGTGTTTTGTATGAAAAGACCTGTTGAGAAATAGTCCTCGCTAACGTTGCCAGTCGTCCATACAGCCCCTTCTAGAAACGTTTCAGTGTTGCAGGAACTTTTTAAGGCAACTTTTTGAAGCTGTATTTATTGTGAAAATTTGTGGTTTGCGTAAGAGTCGACCCAACACACTCTTACGTTTAAATCTGATGAGGTTTACAGAAGAGATCCATACACTATATTCATAATCATTCTTCATCTATTTATTGCAAAATTCCAGAATTTAACTAGCCACTGAAGCTTGAACTAGCATGAAACCTTATTTAAATTGGTAATACCTCAGATGTATTATGTGTACAATCATATTTTTTTGCATAATATATCTGTATTTATTTATTTTCTACCTGTAGTACGTGAATAGCACTGTGGTTTGTCGATGACCTGGAAGGGCAATAAGGTCTTCAAGAGGAAGATGACCCTGGTTTTTCTGAGTCTGAATGATGTTGGCTGTTTGGTCTTCACCTCACATTTCTAAAAATGCTGAACAGAAGTGGGTGGGAGGAGAGGGACGAGGGAGGAGTTCATGCAACATCCCTTGGTTTCTCCCAGCCTTGTAGTAGATGTGAGAATGGTGTCTGGTCTCCATAGTATCCCTGTGGAGAGCAAAACAAGCAAAACCTTCAACTATTTAAGAAATAACATGAACTAGCTCGAAACGAAACAATACCCAAGCCCTCTTTTTTTTTGTAAATTATTTTATAATTTATTTAATTTCCTAAGGATTTGGCCATGAGATCTTTCCCCATCAGTTTTGGTGCCTGAATATGCAGAGGAACTGTCAGCAGCGTAGAGGTGTAACCATAAGGACCTTGGCAGCCCTCGTTGGGGGGTTTGGGAGAGCAAAGCCAAAACAGCAACACTGCACTCAAGCTCCTCAGCAAGTGCTCCTTGGGACTCCCCAGCACTGAGGATGTTGCAGCTCCAAAGTCCAGTGTGGGTCACGCCAGTTGTACTGGTTTTTTACATAGGTGAATCGGGTAATTCAAGCAAAAGAGATGGATATGAAGTTTTTGGGTTATTTATCCTGTGAGTAGTTTTTGAGGGAAGAAAGAACAACACCTGAAGACCAAGCTGAGAAACTGAAGGCTTTTGGTTTTTAAAACAAGATAAATCTTTGTGTTTAGGAAGGATACTGGAGGCTGCCTTGGCCTTTTGCTGTTTGAATCAGTCTGAGAACGATACTATTTGGCCATGAGATGTAACTGGACATAAAATCTGTGCATCAGTGATACACTAAGTGCCTACACCAATGATATGGAAAAAGCAAAATGGATTTAAAACCTACTGGCTTTTAATTCCCCCTTGGAAAATTTGGTGATGGGAGTGATTCCTGGCATTACCAGCACAGGAGGAGGAGACAGTTCTGCTGTCCCAGCCCCACTGCCTTGGGAGCAGCTGGAGGGAACTTCAGGGGGTGCAGAGACACACAGACAAGGGAAACAACCCCAAAACACGGATTTGAGGATTTTTCTATTGGCTGAACAGTTTCTATCCCCGACCACAGGGATGGTGCTCTTGGATACCTGCTCATCGATCTTCACTGCAAACCTGCCGGCAATTTAGGAAACTTCTGGCATACGAAACGTGGGTTGCTTGGGGTTTTTTTTAATCCTTATTATTGTTATTTAATTGTACAACTTCTCTGGTATTGAGCCTGTCAACCTGGAAGTGGAACTGTCCCCCCCATGGCCACAAGCAGGTCCTGAGCCTGCGCTGGCCGCTTCCTCCCGCAAGGCATTGCCCTCAGAGCTGGAGGACAACTGTAGGAATACTACTGGCAGATGGAGGATTTCCTGGATATATCTATTATTATTATTGTTGTTGTTATTATTATTATTTTTTTTATTATTATTTTTTTCTCGTCATCATCGTTGTTTCGTTAGACTGAAAAATCCCCCTTCAGTTATCTCCTAGGTGGTAGGGTGGTAGTTCCTTCTCCTTTTAATGAATGATTGGGATTGACTCCTGCCTTTGTGGATTTTTTTTTTCCAATAATTTTTTCCAATAATTTATTCTTTTTATTTGTGTTGGTGCCAAAAAGAAAAAAAAAGGACTTTTTTTTCTCTTTTTTTTTTTCCCCAGGGCACTGAATTGTAAATATATAATTTTTTCTTCTCGGTATCTGTGTAAAAAGTTGCCTGTTAAACAGTTTAAAAACTGGGTATTTATTGACACAATCTGTAATTATCTAATGTATTGGTTGAAACGCTTTGGTTTCAACATAGCTTTATTTTAGCTTTCTTTGTGTATATATTGTGATTACGTTGCTTAAAGGTACAAGTTAAAAAAAAAAAGCTTTATTTTTACCTTATCCATTTGCATTTGTTTATAAAAAAAAAGCATATTTGTCTACAGCTGCTGTCTCTCATTTCATCAAAGCAATATGAAGAAATTTCCATTACACTTTCAATAAACGAATTTTGTTTGAATATGTTTTGTCACCCATGTCCTTTGTGTGACAAAATAACCTTTCAGTGCATGGGATGTGGTGTTCCCAAACTTTTTGGGTTTGTGGATGGTGGCTGTTTGTCTCTGAGGGATGAGGGAATAGACAACAGTCATGGCAGAATCCACATGGCCAAGGAGAAATCTTGGGAAACCCTGGAAACCACTTTCCTCACGGGTTACAAACCATTTTTCATTGCCCCACGGCACTCTGGGGACCTGGAAGGTTGCAGCTGGACAGAAGCATCACCGTGGTCGTGTGCCCCTGGGGAAAAAAACAGAAAATACTCTTGGTCCTGGCAACAGCACGGAGAGAAGAGGGGAGGATGTGAAGCAGCCCATGGTACAAAGGAAAAAAGATTAATAAATCCCAGGAATCTAGATGGGGAAAAGCACACCTCTCCCCTGGGTTTGTGTCTGTCAGCACAGGCATAAATCATAACCACTGCCATTGACCTGAAAGCAAGGGAAATTGGCCAAAGAATGCCATTGTCTAGTTTTCCATTGGGAATCCATTTTTAAAGGTTGCCATCTGCCCCCAGAGCAGAGAAGCTCAATTAATTGAATAAACTATTTGTTACAAATTATTTGCTGAGCTGTAAAAGCAGAAATATTGAAGAGAGGCTCCTCCATGGAGGCTGCCACATGCAGTGAATCCCTGTGGGCTTTTTCTTTCTTTCTTTTATGGGGTTTATGTCTATAATTCCCTCTTACATTATCTATTTTCTGACTGGGAGAGGAATAGTCCCCAGCATGCAGCTTCAGCTGCAGCACTGGTGGGTTTTTGGCTCCCAGTGATGACTTTGTGTCGTGCCCTGGCACAAATCATTGTCACCAGGGCACCCATCACCCCCATGGGACAGTGCTGAAACATCCCCAAGGTGCTACATCCCATCAACCAGCCTCTGGCATGGGCATCCCCATGGGGAATCACCGAATCCTAGATTGCTTTGGGTTGGAAGGGATTGTTTTAAACACCACCTTGCTCAATCCCTCTCTTGATGCCTTTCACTAGACCAGCTCGCTCTGAGCCTCATCCAGCGTGGCCTTGGACACTTCCAGGGATGTGGCATTTGCATCTCTGGGAAACCTGTGCCAGGACCTCACCACCCTTGCAGTAATTAGTGTCCTCCTAGTATCTCATGTAAACCTGCCCTTTGTCAGTTTGAAGCCAGCTTCCCTGTCCTATCACTCCGTGCCCTTCTCCAAAGTCCCTCTCCAGAGCCTTCAGGAACTGCTTTGGCTGCAGTTCAGGACATGGTTGGGGCTCTCAGGGCTGCCAGTGCACATTGCCAGGTTGTGTCCAGCCTTTCATCGATCAACACCCCCAAATCCTTCTGCCCAGAGCTGCTTTTGATTCATTTTCCACCAAACCTGTGCTTGTGCTTGGGATTGCCCTGATTCAGGCGTGGGACTTTGGGGTTTTTTCCCATCCCATACCAGTGACAGACTAAAAGTCAAATGAGAACATGCCAATAATTGGCAATTCTGCAGTGCCCTTTCCCTGGGAGAGCCAAGCCGACCTCCAGGTCTGAGTTAAAACCTCAGCTCTGGCAAGCTTCTGCTGAATTCCATGGGAAATGCATGGTCATGGGCAGAGAAAGCGCCTGTGGCAGTGACAGAGGTCTCGAAGCCCCTGGAATTTACAGCCGGGGATGCTTCTATTGCCTCTGCAGAAGATCTGGACACTCTCACCCCCTGCAGTGTCACACTGCTCAGCCACACTCTACAAACCTGCCTTTCTCCTTCCTTCAGCCAGACAAGTCACGAAAAAAGGGATTTCCCCCCAGTCACCTGCCTCCAAGGCAAGCCCAAGCCCTCGGCATGCAGGATCTGACCCTATGGAAATATGGAAATGCCCTCAGTGCTGCAGAGCCAGCACCCCTGCAGCTCCCGGGCTGGTTTGTTTCGGTTTGGGTTTGGTTTTTTCTTTTTTTTTCTTTTTTTTTTTTCCCCTGTCGGAGTTAAAGTCCATCCCCGCCGCCACTTTATAGCTGCTCCTGCCGAGAGAATCCTCGGGACTGTCATTCCCGCCCGGCGCCAGGTCTGGAGTCACCGAGCCTGGCGTCATAGGCTGTTCCCGTCCCCGGGTCGCCAAGTGACTCATCCCTTTTCCGGAGGCTGCTCCGCCACCCGGGGACAAAATGCTTTCGAGCCTGGTGGCTGCACGCACAGCCCGACTCGTGTTGGCACCTCGGGACTGAACCCAAACAGGCGATGAGTAATGCTGAGCCGCTGGGTGCTGTGCCTGTGTGCGGGGAAAGGAAAATAAACGGGAATGAAGAGGGTGGCGAAGCCCTGAGCAAGGTGGGGAAGGCACGGATGGGTTTATTTGGGGTCAGTGAATCACCGATGCCCGGGGATGGGAGGGAGCAGCAGTGCCTGGTGCCAAATGGGACGGAAATGCCAGCTGGGTGTCACCGCGCTGGGACAGGTCTGTGGTTTCAGCCCTGCCAAGGACAGGGGGAAATTGTGGCTTGCAGCTGGCTTAACCCTTTCCAAGATGCAGCTCTGTAGAAGCAGAGTGGCCACGGCTTTCACGGCAGCACCTCGCAGAGGGAACACCTCTAGCCAGGCCGGAGACTCCACCAGGACTTCTCTGGCCCCGCGCTTCAAAGGAGATGTAAACTCCTCTTGGCACAGAGGCTGTGACGAAATGCTGCTTCCAGGCTGTGGAGCTGCTCGAGCATGTCCAGAGCAGGCCATGAAGATTCCCCAAGGGCTGGAGCCCCTCTGCTCTGGAGCCAGGCTGGGAGAGCTGGGGGTGTTCAGCCTGGAGATGAGAAGGCTCCAGGGAGATTTCAGAGCCCCTGCCAGTGCCTAAAGGTGTTACAGGAGAGCTGGAGAGGGACTGGGGACAAGAGCATGGGGTGATGGGACAAGGGGCAATGACTTTAAAATGAAAAGGGAGAATGGTTTTAAATTGAAAGAGGGCAGGTTTGGATTAGGTACTGGGAAGAAATTCTTCCCTGTGAGGGTGGTGAGACTGCCCAGAGCAGCTCTGGATTCCCCATTCCTGGAAGTGTCCAAGGCCAGGCTGGATGGGGCTCTGAGCAACCTGGGATAGTGGGAGGTGTCCCTGCCCGTGGCAGAAAATGGGAACTGCATGATCTTAAGGTCTCTTCCAGCCCAAACCAGGAGAAGATTCTACGATTCTCCTTCACAGCTATGACCATTAGGAGTTTTCAGGGCTGCTTGATCCACACGTTCCCATCAGCTTGCTTTACCCCTCCAAGCCTGAATGAATGGCAGTATTGCCATCTACTGGGCAGCTGCCTCCTCCTCCCAGCCTCTCAGCTCGCCAAATTGTTCCTGGGCAGTGATTGTCCTCCTCCGTGGTAGCAGAGGCATCACTGTATCTCACTAAGATACCAAAATAGAAGAAAACAAAAAAGGCTTCAATGGCCCACTGGGGTTTGGAGGAGAGATGGGGGTTTCCTGGGGCTTGGCTGGTCTGGCACACACATCCTCAGCTGGATGAAACCATCTCCAGAAGGTAAATGCTCAAAACCCCTGCATGGATGCACCTAAATTTTGACCAGGGATGCTGAGTGAGGACCAAAATTCCTGTGCTGGACATGCCTGACTCCATTACATCAGTAGGTGCATGAAACCCATGAAAATCAGAATATCTGCAACAAGCAGAGCTGAAATATTCTGTCACAAACATAGAGGCTGTGAAGACTTTCAGGTCAGTCCAGCTGAGAAGGCTGAAAGACTTTAGATGTCCTGGGGATCCTGATTCCTTGGGGACCACAAGAGCCACACACTGGGGTAAAATATTACAGGATGAATAACACAGAAGAATCTCCCTCCAAAATGAACCTGCTCCCCTGAGATTCCCCGCAAACGAAACTATTATCTATTATATTTCCCTGGAAATAAACACTTGGCTACTACTTTGGAGTAAATACAGATGAAAACTTAATGGTACCTAAGTGCTTTTCAGAGTCAAAGCATCCCAAAGTGCTCCCTGGTAATTAAGGCTGAATGGCTGTCAGGAGGCAACAGAGCCCCTTGTAGCCACAATTCCAAATATCCATCAGTTTTGCCTGCGAGGAAGCAAGGAATGGCTGGTGAAGGAGTGGTACAATTTCAACTACAGAGATTTTGTGGGTTATTCTGATACAGGGCAGCAGTGTCAGGGTAGGATTTGGATGAGGAGGTGTCTGTAACCAGAATATCTCTGTGCAGCCATGGTGTGGCTGAGAGCCCTGTTGCTGAGCTTATCTTGGTGTGACTTGAAAGCTCCTCAGCTCTGTTGTGTTTTGGGCCAGCTGAGGTGCTTTTGGGTATGAAGACATCCCCATGGGGGTGGTGAGATGACAAAGGACCTCAAGAGAGCTGTGCCCCTTTGACACAGAAGGATGGGATGGGATAAATTGGGATGGAATGTTCTCAGACATCCCTAACATCACTGATTATGTTTGATCCCTGCAGCCCCTATTGCACAGCACCTGCAGCCTTTCCTCCCCAAAATATCTCAAAGTGTTGCAGCCAACCTTACAGCTCACCAGAGCACCCTACACCTGGCACAGCCATCCCCCCAGCAGACAATTCTGCTGTTGCCATGGTTGTCTCCTTTCCCTGCTCTCCGTAAAAACGTGGAAAGCAACAGTTTTCCAAAATCTAGTTCATTCCTGGTTTTAGCTGCATCCTCACCATGCATTTTCAGGAAAAAAAGGATGTGGACATTCCCTATGAGCATTACAGCACTGTGCCCAGCTATGTTTTCCCAGTACCACTGGATATTATATTTATTTTAAACCTCTCCTCTCCACACAGTAAATCCTGTGGAGCACTGCATTTTCCACAGGCTTTCCAAGGTGGACTCCTGGGATCAGAGCAGTGCTGGGGAACAAGTAGCTCTAGCCAGGCACTGGGATGTGAGGCAAACAAGGCACAGAGAGGCACACATGCCCTGCCCGTGTGCTGCCAGCTCCTGCCTCCCCCTTATCCTCCACCATAAATCACGGCTGAGCAGCACAAGCTGTTCCTGTCAGCAAAACGCGGAAAGAAAACGCTGCTCTTGGCACTGGGGATGTGATAATGACCCTGAATTGGAGCTGTACGGCTCCAGCACCTGATCCTCCTGCTCCTGTGGGTACAGCCCGGGGTTTCTCCTCCTAGCTGTTGTAGGAACAAGTCCAGGCCTTGCTTATGTGGAAGAAAGATTTAAAGGAGCAATGTCCAGGCAGGATTTCAGGACAGCTTGTGACCAGAGGTTTCAAGCACCTGATGTCCTGTGGAGAACACAGGGGTGGTTGCACAGCTGTGGGCAGAAGCAGGGACAGCCTGTCACTGGTGTCACATCAGGGGAAAAAAGCAGGATGGCTGTGGTGTTTTGGGTTGTGCCAAGGCACAATCCAAGTGCATACTCACTTGATTCCTAGCGTGGTCCCAGCAGCAGCAATATCCCCAATGATTCACAGCACTGCTCAGCCCTGGCCAGGGATGGAGGCTGATGGGAAATTGGGACCCTCTGGGACATCCCCAACTCCCCCCATGCACCAAGCACACAGTGTTAGACCCCCAGCCTAGGCATCAGGCACAGTAATACTTCACTTCTCCGCTTCTGAGTAATTTTTGGGAGTAGTTTGACAGCCTGTCTTTGAAAACTACCGCTTCTCAAAGCCTTTGAGCTGCATTTTTCAAATTCTTTCTGAAACTCGAAGGAAAAGCTTGAATAGAGTCAGGCCAATGTCTCAGGTGCCAGTGTTCCCCTGAGACATGGCTGTTTGGTGCTCTTGGAATGGACATTGCTGGGACAGGGCAGATCCAGGCTCTTCCAGAGGTGTCCCTGCTCATGGCACAGGGCTTGGAACCAGGTGATAACTTTAGATCCCTTCCAACCCAGCCTTTTCTGTGATTCTGTGATCCAGCAGAAGAAATCACACATGCTGTCTTAAAAGGAGAAAGAACCATTCAGTAATATTGTGGGGTAGAAAAGCTGAGATTCAGGGGTTTTCAATTTGTCAGCAGAGAGCTGCCAAACTACTGAGCACCCATGAGATGCTGCCAAGTGCAGCCTAATAAAGTTGAGAGCCAAAAATACAGCCAGGACTTTGCTCCCTCACAAGGTTTACAGAAACCACCCCGGTTTCATTTTCGTTTGCCATAATAAGGAAGATTTAACTGTTTGCAGAGCAGAGCTCTGGAAAGCAGAGGTGAAAAGCAGCTCCTGTGTGTCGTTGCTTATCTGTGGGTCTGCAAGCAAACACGGAGGACAGAGTGCAAGGCTGAGACATGGCATTGTTATCAGTCTTGGCCGACAAGACTCCCTTAGCAGTCGGGGATAACCGTGTGGGACATTCCCTTGGCTGGCCAATGCCCTCTAGTGGCTTTTGGAGAGGAGAAATGTGCATTACCCAAAGAGGGTTTTGCTAAAATAGTGCTATTATGCCCCAGGTGTGTGCAGGTTTTAGGAGAGGTAGGACAGAGGTGCTTTAAAACTATTAAAGAGCTAAATCGAAATCCTTCATCCATAAATGTGCGGCTCACACACAGAAAAAGGGAGAGGGAAGACTGTGGGATTTCCTGTGTTTTCCAAGAAGATGGTTTTGTAGTTAATGGAATCTTAAAATGGTTTGGGTTGGAGGAGACCTTAAAGGACACCTCATTCCAGCCCCCCTGCCCTGGCAGGAACACCTTCCACTGTCCCAGGCTGCTCCAAGCCCTGTCCAGCCTGGCCTTGGACACTTCCAGGGATGGGGAAGGGATGGTTTTGCAGTTCAGCAAAAGAGAAATCTTTCATGTTGTTCACATACATCTCTTCCTCCCTCTTCCCCCTTCCCTCCCTTTACCAGCCCTGCTGTGTGTCTAATACAGAGTGGATAAAATTTGGAAATATTATTCGCTGCAGACAGGTTTGCCCAGCTGGCTGAATAAGGGCCCCTGCACACCTAACAGCACAGGGGATTGTTTTACATGGAATTTATTGCTTCCTTCCTAGAAAAGGACCCTTCAGAAATGCCCTTTTCTATGATCTCAGTCTTAAAAAATGAATTTTAAAAAAAACATCCTGTACAGAATGAATTTAAGAATAAGTTGGATGGATTTCTGTGGGCTGAGTTTGCCAATACACTGGAGGCAAATGCTCTCTCTATCAGCAGCGATGGATTGAAGCTGTTTGTTTGGAAATATGAAGAGAACCCAGTTCTGCAAGGAAAACCTCTGCTGGCTGCTGGGAGAATATATCAGGACAGGAACATTTATACTGCCCAGCAGCATTGCACATTGATCTGCTCCCACCAGGCTGGAAGCACTGAGCTGAGCCACTCTGGCTCTGGTGGGGTTATCCCTAAGGAACCCCTCAATGAGAAAATTCCATTATGACCATTTTCTGCAGGTTTGGTGCCAAAACGCCAGCCCTGCCCAGTCCCAGGTTAAGGGCACTGTCACAGCCTGGGGCATTCCCTGAGCCTCCTTCCCTGCTGACAGGGTCTGAGCAAACACACCAACAGGGCACTGGCTGCACTCTATGAGACTTTATTACACCAAGATTGGCCAAAACTTGCTGGCAATAGCCCAGAGAGGTGCAGAAAGGATGAGAGGAGGGCTAATGAGCACAGATACTTCATTCTGTCTCATGTATTCATGCACCAGTCGATCCTTCTCTAGAAACCACCATTATTCTCCATAGTCTGGAAAGCAAAAGGGAGATTAATTCAGTAGAGAGGCAGAACAAGGCAAGTCTCCATCCCAGGAAATGCTCTAAAGAAGGGCTTGTTCCCAGCTGGGCCAGGGCGTTGCTCTAACAACTTTTCCCACCCTAAAATGTTTGTGGACCTCCTTCTACCCCACACTGGTTTTAAATACCTCTCCCCACCTTTCTTTCCAGCAGGACCCACAATTTACAGAGGCATTTCCACAAAGCCATCCCCTGTGCCTCGGAAAAGGCTGCTCCTTGTGCCCCTCATTATTTCTGGGAGCAAAGAGCTCCTTGTCCATTCCCAAATGGAAAGCTGAGGGGGGATAGTGCAGCACTGCAGGACTTGCACTTGAAGAGATGTTTTATGTTTGCTGCATTTCCCATCCAGCTAGTTCCTTCCGTGGTTTCCTGCAGCAAGTTTTTGTCTGGGTGAATGGTGATGATAATTTTTTGGACACAGAGCCCTGTTCCTTCCTGGTTTGAATTTTGTCTGTGGTCCTGAGAAGAGCATTTCAGCTCCGAGGCAGCAGCTCCTTGCTTACAATGGTTTGACTACATCAAATGTGGCATTAAATATCCTGATTTTAGACCTCCCCAGACCTCCCTGCTCCACTCTTAATGGTTTAATAAACAAAAAACTCCTCTGAATGAAAAAGGAATGAAAAATAAATGAAAAATAAATGAAAAATTCCTTCCTCTGGCAATCCCTTGTTTTCAGGGGGAGATGCACAAAGCAACTTACGCTGTAGATCCAATCCACGTAGGCTGACACACGTGTGAACACTGTGGGCTTCTGGTAGGTGTTACAGTAGGGAGCCAACCCAAAACTCACAATGCCATGGACCTCCCAGTGATCGTCCCTGTAGCAGTTGAGAGGACCCCCAGAGTCCCCCTGGATCAGAGGAGGGAAAGGAACATAATCAGCCAAATTATCTGGGCAATAACTGGATTAGATTAAGGAGTACTAGAGAGTTAAAATATGTAAGAAGATAAAGGCACTTCCTTGGCTCACAACCTGGTTTGTAACAAGGTTCTGACATAATTAACTCACACCCAAATATACACTAAATATCTACAGACCTAGAATTATCCTATACCTATAACTGTACTATGTATAATTGTACAACATGTTTTATTTCTGTATGTTTCTATATTATATTATTATATTTACATAATCACACAATATGTATTTGTCCATATTTTTTTAAGGGCTCTGCATGGCTGCTTTTATCAGAAGCCACCTCTGCAGTGAAGGGAATCAGGGCAGAGGTAACAAATATTCCCTGACTTCTGATGCTGATGCTGAGGCCACCTGGAGCCCCTGGGATAGTGGGAAGCTCACAACATCTTCTTTTTCCACCTGACCTGGGCCAGAGGGAGCAGCTGGACATAGCCAAAACTTACAGCAACCTCAGCTGTAAGCAGAGTGGATGGGAAGGAGAAGGGTGACAATCAGGGAACAACACTGCTTGGTCAGGGTGCAACAACACAGCAGCATTGGAGGAGTGGACAAACTTCTCTGCAGCTTCACTCTTAGGGTCAGGGCAGAGCTGACTGCCAAAGTTTCACCCTTGTCCCCAGGACCTGGTCTTGGAACATGCTGCTGAAACACAGGGCCAATCCACTCTCCAAAATCAGAGGGGAGAGGTGCACCCCGAGGATCTGGAGGATTTTCTCTCTGTTCACTGATCTCTGGAGGAATGTGGAGAAGGCCTGGTTCAGAAGACATGCAGCAGAAAGCAGCAAAGGTGCCAGGATTTTTAGGAGAGATCTTGCAGGTAGAGAAATGGCAAAACCAGAACTGAAGGCACAGCCAGGTGAGAGAGGAAGGAAAAAGAAAGAAGGCAGCTTGGAAACGCTCTGACAATAAGAGCTCTTACACTGCATCCTGCCCTCACACCATCTCCACCCGCACAGAGCATGGTGTCCTTCGCCTGGGAGCCCCACCAGTCCTCCTGGGAGCAGATCTCGTGGTCCACCACGGGCAGCATCACCTCCTGCAGCCTGTCTGCGCTGCCACCGCCCGCTGCACAGACAGGGGACACGAGAAAGGGTGACACCTCGGCCCAGGGGTTGAGGAATGAAGCTTTACCTGTGTGGTGGTCTCTCTGGACACTCCTCCTTCCCCCTTACTCACCACTGACCACTCCCCAGCCGGTAATGTAGCAGGGATAGTCATTGGGCAAAATTTCTCCCTTAGGAGGAAGAGCTCCCAGCTCCACAAATCCGTTGGCGTTGGCAGGAGAGTCGAGGCGCAGCAGGGCAATGTCATAGCTGGAACAGGGCACAGGGGAAAGATTCCTTACAGGAAATGCTGGATGAGGCACAAATCAGACATCCTCACACCCATTTCAACACTCACACAGATCTCCAGGCTCTGCGTGATGGTAGACAAGCTCCTTGTGAATATCACTGATTATTTCTCACAGCTATCACAGGAAAATAAGAGCAATTAAGAGAGAAGAGGCCATGGTACAAACCGATAAAAGGATAACACTCCCCAAAAGTCTCCTACAGCTTGGGTGTGAATTTTGGTGGACTGTGGGTTGACAGGCATATCTCTGAGGGGATGTTGAGACAGTCCTTCAGCATTTTCTTGTTGGCTTTCCTTCATCAGATGCACACAGGGCTGGGACTGCTGGCAAGCCCACTAATCATCTCTGCATCCTGGATCCATCTGTTTTTTTTCCAAGATGGGGAAAACAGGCCCATCTTTTCACCATCTCGGGCAAAACAAGACTGAGGTTATCCACATGGAACACCTCCAAGAGAGGAAACCATTTGGGAAACCTCCCTTTCACCATCTTCCAGTGCTTCCCCCAAATCCAGTCTCACTGGGAATTACACTGAACATGCCCATAAACACAATTGGACAGGATGCTAAGTATCATTCAAACATCTTATGCCATTAAAAGCAATCACCCGTTGGCAATGTCGCTGGGATTCCAGCTGTCATGGATGAAGATTGAATCCACAGCAATGTAGTACTCAGTGCCATCCACCTCCAGGAGGTTGTGCTCGCCCAGAGCCACACGGTAGGATGCTCCTGCGGGCCTGGAAATGAACCACAGAGTAATTAATGCATAAACTACTCCCCACTGAGTGCTTTGCAGTGCAATTCCTGCACCACCCAGACCTTACACCAGTGTCATCATTTCCACAGCTCCTTTCATTGGAGGATTTTCAATAGACTGTGGCCAAATTCACTGTGAGTGAGGGTGGAGAAGGGCAAGGAAGGTGGTGAAGGAGCACAAATCTGATGAGGAGTGGCTGAGGGAGGTGGGGCTGTTTAGCCTGGAAAAAAGGAGGCTCACAGGGGACCTTGTTGCTCTCTGCAAATATCTGGAAAGAGGCTTCTAGCAAGGTGGGAGTTGGTCTCTTCTACCAGGTAAGAAGTACAGAATGACAGGAAATGGCCAATGGATATTGGGAAAATTTCTTCACAGAAAGAGTGGTCAGGCATTGGAACAGGCTGCCAAGGGCAGTGGTGGAGTCACCATCCCTGGAGGGATTTAAAAGGTGTAGATGTGACACTTGGGGTCAGGGTTTAATGGTGGGATTGGCAGTGTTGGGTTAATGACTAAACTCAATGATTTTAGAGGCCTTTGCAAACCTAAATCACATTTCTAAGTGGTTTCATGCATCAGGCACATGCTGGCTGCAGCTTGCTGGTGAGGAAACTGAAGGTGCAGCATCAGCTACTGCAGTGCTGAGCTTGGTCTTGAACAAGAAGGTTCATCTTGCACTTCTGCACCTTTCTGAAGCAGAGTGTGAAGGACCAGCCTGTTGCCCTTTATTTTAAGTGCAGTCACTAAAGGCAGGAGCAGTTGAAGGGCAGTGCTGGCTTGCTGGTGTCCCATGGTGCTGTTGAGGAGGTGCACATCAGACTCATTGCACAGCATGGCCTTTGGGAGCAAGAAAACATCCCTTTTTTCCCATCTTCCCCTCTCTGTGCAGCTCTCTCGGGATGCAAACCCATGAGAAATGCTCACACTCATGCAAATGCACCTCCTCTTATGCAAATCAGCAATCAGCTTGATTTCCACTCCCAGGAAGTTGGCGATTAATATGTAAAATCAAGGCTAAAGCAGAGTTTTCCAGCTCCCCTGATTAAGTGAGCAGGGAGATGTCCAGCTGTGCAAGGCACAGCACCGGTGGGGAGCTCTGGGGAGCAAAAGGGTTTGCCTCCAATCTGCAGCAGGAATGAGGAGCAGAGCAGGAGCTTTAACACATTTTATCCTACTCACACGCTGAGGCAGTGGGCTGCAGTCATGACCCATTTGCTGCTGATGAGGGTTCCACCACAGATGTGGGTGTAGTACCCTGGGTCGTTGGGGTAGGAGATCTGAAGTGATACCTGCATCAAACAACAATGTGTTTCACACGCGAGCCATGCCATGCCTCTGCAGAAATGGCATGTGTGGCTTTGGACAATGGAAACTGCTATTTCCTCACTGTTTGGTTTTTTTTTCTCTTTCAAATTTAAGGCTTTTTTCAAGTAAAAGACACCAGCATTACCTGCCACTTCCAGCTGTTTGGCTGAGCTTCGTGGCCTCCAATTACTCGCCCTGCCAGCACATCCTTCTGAAGAGCATCCCTCAGGGGAGTCCCAGAGATTGCCCCTAACACAAAAAAGGAAGGAGTGCAGCTTGTCATGTGGGTTCCTAAAGAGAAATTGTCATCACAGCCTGCCAGGTCTGGAAGATGGAGTGGTCAAGTCTTGCACATGGTGACACTGTGACCACTCTCCAACCCGGAGGCTTCTTTAAGCCTCCAGGAGTGAAAAAGACTGTAAAGGCTTCAAGGTACAAAGTTCTCACATAAATTGACTCCTTTCCCATACTCCAACCCCACCCTGATGCACCAACCTACATCCCCTTTCTGATGGGTTGCAGGTTTCTGCTCCCTCAGAGAACTCCAGATCTTTCTCACTGAGATAATGCTCCTTCATTAGCCTGGGCCTTCCACATTAGGTTTTGCCTTTGCACAGTAAATGCAGAGAAAAAAAAATGATATGATCTAATCTGCACCACTTAGAGGTCGAGACATTCGCCCTCCCCGGCTCAAATAAATTGCAACTTACCCAGGCAACAAAGAAGAACCAGAAACTGAATCATCTTTAATGAAGTGGTCGCATTTTTCCCCCAAGAAAATGTCTTTTTATACTAAAATATCTGCTAAGAAGCTGTGTCTAAATTTGGGATCAATATAGCTTATCTCTACCCATAACTCATTAAAGTGATCAAAAATGTTCCCTGTGTGGAAAAAACCCAACTGCTCGGTTTAGAGCCCAAGGTTACACAAACACCTCCACACTGTATGGTTCTCACAGAGCCACAAGGCAGAAAAAAACTGAGAAATTTAGAGTTGTCTCCAATCAAGTCAAAAACAAGGCAGGGCAGACCCAGGCTTGAGAGGCCAGCACTTCAGACTAGCAGTTGTGGATGCATTTATTGTATTATTCCCTTGTAACACAAGATTTGTTTGTCACTCCAGCTTTCTGCAACTCCATGTAACATGAACTGATCTTCGTCAAATAGGTAAACAAAACCATAGCTTTTTAAATATGCCCATTAACTGCAATCCTGTATATTTTGTACTTGGGGAACATCATGATTTATATTGTGTATTGTTAAAGGATTGATCTGGGAGCAGAGCAGATGCAGAAGTTCTTCAGTTAAATACAACTGAAAGTAAAAATAGATATAAATACAGCCCTTCTTGTCATGTCTGGAGGGGAAGAAAACAAGAAATGCCTGCAGCTGATGGAAACCCCAAGACTTTTTCTGTGGACAGGGGAAATCCCCTTGGAACACACACCATCAATGAGTGGGAAGTAAAGCTCACCTTGGTCTGCAGTCAGAGAGCAGCTGTCAGGTGAAAAAAGGGAGAATTAAGGACATGAGATGGAGAAGACAGCAAGGGTCACCCACCCAGGTGTGCTAATGGGATCCACCCTCCATGGAATGCACAAGCCAGGACCTTTCCCATATAACCCCAACAAATAAAACCTCTTTAACAAATAGTTTTTATTTTACCAGGAGCTATAAAAAGTTCAGTGTGATATTTCAACACGGAGACCCTCCTTAATCACTGAGAACATTTTCCCCCTTACATCAAAGATAACTTTTAGCTTTCAGTTAGTTCCGGTAGGAGGACAGAAAGTGGCCTCCTACCCAAGCAATCCCTTCCCTTCACTGCATTCATCATCCCTGTTAGGCCTGGCCAACTCACTCGTTTTCTACCACTAATTTATTTTTCCAAAGGCTTTATGTATTCCCTACATTCAGTGTTGTTTAAAAATGCAGTTGTTTATCCTCCTTTTGGCCACTGTGGCATTTATCTGGAGCAGTTGCTTGTCCATAATCTGTCCTCCACAGCCATGCACATGCTATCATCACTGCAGCTTTGATGCTGGGCTTGTAATGCCCAGAGGAGAGATAAATTGCTCTGGGGATGATGACTTACAGCTGTTTTCAGAATTCCTCCACTCCAGGCATTGTTTCAGTGCAGAGCTCTTGAGGGATGTCTGCATTTCCCCCTGGGATGCTCAAGGATCATCGTGTCCAACTCCAGCACCACAAAACCAACTCAAGCAGCCCTGTTTGTGTCCATATGGCAAAACCATTTTATTTCTGACAAAAAAAGGTCCCATCCATGCTGCCTCTGTGTCCTAACCCACCCTGGCTTTCCAAACCATGTGTAAAAGTTGCTATGAGGAGCCCAGGCTGGTGCAAGCCAGTGCTACGCCAGAGTGTGTTAACAGTTTTCTGTCCAGAAGAAAGCAGGACAACATCTGAATTTGTGCTCTAGCGTTGTTCAGTTAATTGGACCTCTGGCATCATTCCATTAATTAGTGATCTAGCCCAGTTTAATTAGTGTACAGCCATTTGTCCTTGTTCGCACAGGATCAGAATTAAATATTTTGATGATGGAAGCATTTTCTGGGTGAGCAGAATATTTTAGAAGTGATGGGAAGCATAACGGGGGGTTGTGAGGGATGGGATGGTATGGGATGGGATGGGTGGTGGGGAAAGATTCTGGGACTGTACAGGCAAAATAAGGATATTTGGGTGGACTTGATGAGATCCAGCTGGAGTTACTGACAACAGAGACAAGGATAAAATCATCTTTCAGGGAGGCCTTAAAGCACAAACTGAATTCTAGACATACCATATAGATATACTCACTTTAATGGTAAAAGTGTTTATCAGATTTAAAGTTGGTCTCATGAAATACACACACTGAATCCCTTCTACTGCTGTTTCACATAATGATGATTGATGGAAAGGTCAGTGGACTGAATAACATCCCAGTTTAACACACACTGGGATGTCACCATTCATGAGAAATGCTACCTGATACATCTATTAGGCAGCTGAGCTTCAGAAATGCTGCCTGATCAATTTATAGAGCAGCAAATGTGCAGGAGAAGTTCTAAAGCACACAGAAACTCTACTCTGAGAGTGATTTTTTAAACAAGTTTGATGTACAGACTGTTGAGGGCACATGGAACACGAGAGCATCTGACTCAAAGTTATGAGATCAAGGACTAATTCAGCTCACAGGGGATAACAAGTAAAAGGGAAAAGGACAAACACCCAGTTTGCCTTTGCTAATGGCTTAAATTGATTTCTGGCCTTGGCACTCTGTTTTAAATCTCACACAGACTTGGGTCACTGCTAAAATAATTTGAATGTTTTCCTTCTAAAAAAATATAGCAGCTTGTAGCACCTTCCAGCACCTAAAGGAGCTACAAGAGAGCTGAAGAGGAGCTTCTGGCAAGGGCATAGAGTGATGGCACAAGGGGAAGTGACTTCAAACTGACAGAGGGCAGGCCTTATATCTAAATACCTAAATATCTAAATATTTAGGAAGAAATTCTTCCCTGTAAGGGTGGTGAGGCAGTGGCACAGCTGCGCAGCTGAATTCCTACAGACAGGTTCCCAGAATCCCATAAGAAAGATGAATTCATATATTAAATATAAATTTTATTTATCCAATTTTTCTATTAGGGAAACATATTTTTGACAAACTACATGGAATTGATGAATCAAAAGTTCTTGCCATTAAACCCTCTGTAAAACTCTTCAGCTTGTCTGAGCACAGAAGATAGAAAAAGAAAACCAGAAGATACCAAAAGAAAACCATTTCCCCTGGTGCAGGCAATGACACAATTTTCAGGAATAATATTTTGCAGCTGGGTGCTGTCAGTGTGAAAATGTTTCCTCAGTGTAATATGAAGAATTTGGATGGTTAGACTCCTAATTATCCAAAACACTGCTCATCAAACCGAGGTCAAAGGGCTCCTTTAAGTAGCAAAACTTGCTACCTGCTTTAATATGTTTAATGATTGATGATTAATTTTGAGCATTCATAATGCTCCATTAAAATCATTAAGTATTCATTTGCAGCTCATAATGAAATGTTTTGTTGGATCAGACCAAAGTGCTCAGTTAGGTGTAATTTCACACTCTTATTTCCCAATATTGATTTGATTACATTGAAAAATCTTAAGGAAGGAGCAAAACATCAATAATTCAAATTGTTCAAGCACCACACAGAACTGAAAGAAATGTCTTGAGAAATAATGTCTTATTTATTTACTTTTAACAGCAGAGTAGCTCGATCTTGCTCCAGATTCTGCAGAACATTCAGTCTATAACTCAATCTCCCATTTCAGTATTTAAGTAACCATTGCAGTAGAAAGCAGTTTACTGTAATCAACTGTTTTCATAACTCCTAAGAGTTATGGGCGTGATTTTTCTACAAGCAAATAAATTTTATGCTTTGGAAAAATTAGTCTGTGGAACGTTATAAACACTCCAAACTCCACTGAAATGAAAGGAAAAGTTTAGTATTTATGACATCAGAATCTTGCCCACTCTGGTTACTGGAAAAGTTCACTTGGACTTTAAGTAAAGAGGAAAAAGTACAAGATAAACAGTTTGCATTCTGTCTCTTAGTCCTTACATAACATGGAAAAATAGTAAAACCGTTCATATATGTTATATTAATAGTAATTTTAATTTAATTCCCATGTTTTTAGTTTAACGTTGAGAAGAAAACGCTATTCCTTGTGGAGAAAAAACAGGTGAAAAAGCAAATCATGAACCTACTTGCAACAGGAAGGAATGTGCATGGAAAGATCTAAAGACTATTTTAACTATTTTTTTAATTTTATTTTCTACAAGTATACTGAGAGCTTTTACTAAATCTCGTCTGTCTGTAGCAGACATTACAAAGTATTCCTGTAATGTCTTTAGACGATTTGGGCTCTCTTGCAAACAAGGACAAAACTCCTTCAATAACTTTTCTGTTGCTCTTACACCCTGTTGCCCCTCTTCATTCTATTTATCTCAATTACTGCAACATTCAATTCTCTATGGCATTTCCCACTTTCTCAAATGGTTACTAATAAAGCAATATGCAGTTTTTGTCTACAAACCCTGACTGCCCCACGTGTACAGGAAGGGGTTACGCACTTGGCTTTCTAATTATCTCATAAATCACACCGTGCCCCAGACTAGAAATGCATCACCTTAAACTGCTACAACCCGCACACCTGCTCTGCCATCCTACTCTGGGTCTTGCAGGCATGGCCCGTTTCAGAAGTGCTGCATTTTCCTTTGTTTTTTAAAATTAAAATATGCTAAAAAAAGGTTAGAATTAATATTCTATATGTAAGTGGGTTGTCACTATGTACATTTGTGCTTTTCCTGCATGTATATTCATGCACTCAAAACTGACAAATTTTTATCTCAGTTGTGTGTTCAGGCAATAATATCAAGGCACCTTTCTCTATCTTCCCTCCTTTTTTCTTTTTGACATAACTCACGCTGGTGTAAAAAGACAGGCACACACCCTGCCACGCCTGTTTCTCTCAACATCAGAACTTCTGGGGAAAAAAATTAAAAAAACCAACTTGTGGCCTCAAAGCGATGGATGTAGGAATATACACACAAAAACATATCTGAAAGAAGAGGATTTCAGCCAATCTCAGGAAGCTCAACATGAAGAGCAGAAAAAGGCTGAGTGCCTCCAGGTTGGGATGTCGAGGTGGTCACTCAGTTTTCTCTGGTTGATGTAGTTTAGCTGCAGTTTAACTGTGTTTGCAGTGCCACACGTTCCAGCCAAACCAACAGCAGCCCCTGAGAAGACAGCAGCTGAAGAACACGTGTACCTGGATGCTCAGAGAAGTTATTTTTGCTTGAGGATTTCTCAGAATTTCTCTCACTGGGAAGTTGCAGGTGTGCTCTCCTCTAGCAGGAAAACCAACACCAGCACATTGAACAGGGATGGCAGGGCCAGGGAGGGCAAGTCTGGCCTGAAATGAGTACAAGAAGGGCTGGAAGGAAGGACAGGGCTCTTGGACTCACTGGGTACCCCCAAACCAGAGGAAGGTCCTTGGCCAGACTAGGACCACATTAACCTGCTGGCAAACCCCATTTAGCAAGGGCTGAGTGCACCAGCAAGTGCTGCAGCCCTGCCCTCCCAGCCCTGGGCTCTGCTGTCTGTGCTCAGGGCCAGCTCTGAGACAGTGGAGCTGAGACCTTGGGTCAGACTGCTGTGGAAACTGCTCCCCTGGAGGGAATGCTAAATGAGAAGGAAAATCTCCAGAGAAGCCTCAGCTAGGGTTGCACCCTGGGATTGCTGCTCAGGCCCTTGCACTCTGTCCTGCTAGAGCTTCATTGCTAAGGATGCTCCTTATCCTCTCTTCCCCCACTCCCCAGTTCGTGGCCAGCACTTTTAATCAGCACTTTCACTGGTGTGTTTGGAGCTCTTGGAAAATGAGTTCCTTGCTGCTCAACTTGATGTTAAGTGCTCGCTGGTAAAGAAGATGGGAACTTTGCAGGATCTTATCCATTGATATCACAGCAGTGGTATCACTGTTACTGTGCAGGGTTGATGGATCTTCTCCCTGTAGGGCTTTGGGATATCCCCAAGCATTGCAAACTCTGAGCTTTCAGATCACTGGGATGAGCCTTCCAACCAGGCAAAGAGGAAAATATGACTATTAACTAGAGCAGCAAAGATTATATGAAAGGCATTCTGATACATTCTTTCTCCATGTTTGCCACAGATAAATAAAACCCCAGGACTTTCTTCAGAAGAGGGATATTCATGATGATCAACTGATGAAGTGCTCAGGTGAGCTGATATACTGAGCAACTCCGTGCTCTGCATCTTCAACATCATCAGTGCCAAGCTAAAGGTTTAATCCAGAGGTTTAGTTGGCTCAGAGGGAATTTTTCCACACTTATCTTCAGACACAGACCTTCTTCTACACCAAGAACTAAACTACACCAGAGCAAAGGGCTTGGCATTTCTTTCTGCTGCCTACATTGTGAAACTGTTTGCATAATTGCTGGCTTGGTTTTGCCGCATGTCAGCCACCACAGTCCCAGACAATGCTTGGTCACATTTTAACATATAATATGGGCCAGGAATGATACTAATGGGGAACTGGGTTGCACACACCCTGGTTTAGAGAGGAAAGAATTTAACCACATGGATGTGAGAAGTGTTTTTCCAGCTGGACTCAGGAATAAATAATGTGTGCCACCCATTTGGTTACTAACAGGCTTAGAATGATTTTTTCATCAGCTGAAAGCCTGGTCAGATGCATCCTTTGTAAGCCTGCTGCTGATGCAAAGTGGTTCAATTAATCTTTTCACCCGCAAGTGTGTGATGAGCAATATCACCTTTTTAAAAAGTCTGGATGCTGCAAAGCAGTTGAGCAACAGAGCTCTCTACTGGTCATGGTTCTGACCCGTGGTAAACAGAGAATTGGACATGACTGAGACCAGGATATGGTAAACCAATATCCTAATGAGAATTTCCATTGGCAAAATTTCACAACAGTTTCTGAATTAGTGTCCAAATTCCTCAAATCCTCAGTGGTTTCCCAGGCTCCTCTATTCTTTAATAGTAGTGTATAGCTATTAGGAATTCTGCCCTCGAAATACTTTTAGGTGGGTTTTGATATTTCTGGGTAAGATGTTCACCTCCAGCAGTGGCAGGTCCTGATTAGAATCTCCTTCCTGCCCTGGGAAATCCAAAGCAAAGGAGTGCAGGAGAACTGAACTGTGCAGCTGCAGGGTGGGATGCTGAACACTTATGGCTCTGAGGTGACAGAGCTGACAGCTTTTCCCTGAATTTGTGCTGATGCAGAAAGGTGGGAAGGGAAAGGAAAGAGAATATGGCTTTGACACCTGGAACAAGAACTCAAAATGCCTGTTTCGGTGCTAAAGGCCACGCCAAGGGCCTCAAGCACAAAGCACAGGGTACTGTCAGTACTGCCAGCTTCTAAAAGAAAGGTTCATGCTGTTCTTGAACAGCTCACAGTGACTGAAGCGAAGAGAACATTGTGAACTTTAAAGGAGTTGAGGACATGGTGGCACATTGTTCTCTCCCTGGAGAATAACAGGATAACTCCTTGAAAGTGGTGCATCGAATTAGTCCTTTTCAAAGTGTAAGGACTTGGTTCAAGCACCGAGAAAGGACCCCACAAAAGAGTTCTGTAATTGACAGTTGAATGAAAATGCCCAGGAAAACCTCAGGATAGCAGCAAACCTTCCTTATAGACAGCCCTATGTGTACCAGCCTTGGGTTGGATAGAGAAAAAGCTTGGGAATGTGGTCTTATCCCAAACAATGGAAGGAGTGGTTAAGTTCACCAGAGCAGAAAAATCACTTCCATAAGTCATGAACAGTCTGTCAGAGGAGCTGTGGTCCTGAGCCACATAAAGAGCCAAAGCCCCAGAGGATCTGGACAAATCTGAATCATACTGTTCATAGCTCTCTGTCCTTTCCAGCTTTGCCAAATTACCCTAGAGCTTGATTAGATTGCCCATGTGTCTTTTTGGAAAAAGAAGAGGCTGACCAATCTTCTCAGTGTGAGGCTTCCATATTTACTTATAGAAAACACCGTAAAATAGAAAAGTCATTGTAGAAAAAGAGAATTTTTAAATATTTGCAGTGGGCATACATCTGTAAATAATTTTATAAACAATGAGGGCATGGTTTTCTTCAGATAGATGTTTAACGTTTTATAATATGTTGATAAATATACAGGTTTTCTCATATATTTGCCATCTTTCATGTGCCATTTATAGCTTCACCATTCTTACAGTTTTACAGATCGTGTGCCTGCCAGTTCTGATGCACAGATTAATGCAAAATCAACCACTTAAAAAAGAGACAAATCAGGCACCAAGCACATAAACTCTGCCAAGGAAGAAGTCAGCCTCGGAGGAAAATGAGTTTGTTTACTTTTCCCCAAGTACCACAACTCTTGCATTGACTCATGACAGCTTAAGTACCTTGTTTCTGATTATATGCTTAGACAAGGAGTGCTTCTGCAATTAATGAAGTACTTCTGTCAGGCACTAAATAAATTTAAACTCTGTCAATGGCATGTGTTGCTGGAAAGCTGCCAATTCAAATCTCTCCCCGGGACGCAGATGCCTGCATTTCTCCAAACTTCTCCCTTAAATCCCCAAGCTGATGCTCCCAATCTCACCCTGAAATCGCGGCAAAACCCTGAGCTTTGCTAAATGCACAAAGCTCCCTTTGTTTTGAGCAAGACGTTTTATGGGTCGTGCCAGGTGTTAACGGAGCTGTTTGACACCGTTCACAAGGAGACACCTGCACTGCGGCGACGATGACAAAAACAATAGAGAGCAGTGCTGATAAAGAGCAGCATTGCCTTTATCAACCGCGCTCGGCAAGGGACAATCCCTTGGAGCAGCTGGGGAGGATAATTGATCAGAGGAGCAGGGAGCATCACTGACTCGTGGGCTCTCTGGTTTCAGGTGCTTCCACAGCTCAGGAGTGACGATCAGCTGTGCCAAAGGTGATGTTTCAGGCACTGCTGAGCTGCTCCAACAGCTTGTTGCTGCGAAAAGAAGCGACTTGTTATCATCGTAGTTATATCCATTCCTGGCAACAGATTTCTCACTTGCCTTGAGCTCTGGAACCTTTCCTCTCACAGGGTGAGATGATTTGATTCCCCAACCCGGGGGAAATGTGTTTTTGTTGTTTCAGAAAGCTGAATCAGGTGCAGAATTAAAGAGGCAGCTGAGACCATGTGGCAAGAATTCAGCCTGGAGGAGGAGCAAGACCTTCCCATTTCAGCACGGCAATATCTTGATTTGGATTTGGATTTGGATTCTTGGATTTGAAGCTGGACATCGATGCGGAGAGGTAAAAAAATTGCACCTCTGAATAATGACCATTTTACTGTGCTTTTCATCCAGTGCTGTAAGCACAGTCCTGTGCAGGATGAAAGATCTGTGCCATCCACTCACACACATCCCTGACACTTCTGCCTGGACAGCCCTGAGCAAACATGAGGAAATCACTAAAGATGTGAGCAGATTCCAGTTGCAAACAATGTGGGTTACAAACTGAGCCTCGGAGCAGTCACACAAACTGCACAGAGGTTTTACTCTGAAAATCCCAAATCCACAAACTACGCCTTGCATGCCTTACCAGCACTACAGTCCTTTGGAGTAGCTATAGCCAGATTCCAAAATTTAGTTTTTCCTCAACATTTTGAAGAATTTCTTTTAAGTTTTTCTCTCTTTTTTTTTTTTTGTAGGTTTTTTGTGGGTTTTTTTTTTTTTTTGGTTTGTTTTTTGGTAGTTTTATTGTCTCTACTTTACAGTGACACAGACGATTTCAGATCTGGAAAAATTTAAATATTGACCTAAGTCACGCAGACTTTGTTTTGTGATGTGTCTGTAATTAATCAGGTACAGCAATACTGCTTATCTCTTGGGAAAAAGGCAAGGTTTTTAAAAGAAATAACGGCAGAGTCACAGAGCCAAAAGGAATTCAGATGCTGCTGATATCTTCAGCTTCTAGAAGTAGAAAGCTCTTCCAAAACTGTCAGATCTATTAATTCTCTATCATTCTACAGAAACTCCAGTGAAACCCTGGATTTTAGTGAGAAGGGGAAAATTTTATGAGTGAAATTAAGAAAACAGAGTTTTCACATTTTCATGAGTTAGTTTTTTAAAACTTGGAATGGAAATACTACTAAAATCACAATCTTCAAGCTTATTTAACGTTATATACCTGTGATTTTTTACAATGTTCTGGTAAAGGTTTATTGCCTGTTCATATTTCTGGTTCCTGAACATGAGATCTCTCCTCATCTACAAGCCAAAAACCTGTGAAAAGGAGATGCACAAATAAAAAGCCCTGCACATAAAGTGGCATTAAACAATATTCCAAATTTGCTTTGTTTAAATACTACCAGAATAGATAATAAAGAGAATAGATAATAAAGATAATAGATAATAAAGAGAATAGATAATAAAGATAATAATATTGCCATCCCCAAAAGCATGTAAGACATTTCCCCTTTTTAGGAAGAGAGAGTTCCAAACCCATCATTAGGTGTCATACTGTAATGGATGGATGGATCAGTGTCACCGCTTTGGTGGCAAAAACCCACAAACCCCAAACATTTCTTATATTTTCAGATGTGTGTATTGAATGAATATTTTTTTCAGTCCTATAGAGAGAGTGTTTAGGGGATAGAGATCTCTCATTTTCATGATTTCATTTCTTTAGTCCTGTTCTATGACTTTCGCTGGAAAAAAATTCAGTGATGCCAACCTATCTCATGGAGCAATTTCCTGCTTAGTGCTTTTATGTAAAAACAGTGTGTGGCGTGTAGACTGGAGAAACAGTTATTGCATCTTGACAACCAATCACCCAAATTAAAATAAGCCAACTTCATTATTGTCTGAGAAAATAAGAACTAATTAAAAATGAAGTATTTAGACAACAATTGTAATAAGTATCAAGAGGCTCTTATTTTCTCTTTACTGAGTTCTATCATAAATGACAGAAACAGAGCAGATCGATTTTTTTTCCAAAACAATTTCAATCTAGTTTTATAATTAAATCAAAGATAGATTTCCCCATTAGCACAACTATTGCAGTATCTGAGTAATTATGAATAATCAGCCAAGGGTATTCTTTACTGATTTTTCTTGTGCATCGTTAATTATCTGAAGTGACAGGCCTAACATAATTTCTATCATGAATAAACAAGTAGAGGAAACACGGAGGAAGTCAAGTACAAATAACAAGGAGATGGCCTCTCTTTGAAAATCAGAGCAATCCTGCAAAATGTTAATGGCTGTTCTATTTAAATGAAGCTGCAAGACATTAAAGCCTGTGATATGTTGCATATCATTAATTCTCAGTAAAAGTGGAGATGGAATTCATACTTAATTCAATGCAATTTGCTGCCAGTTAATGGCCCCGAGAATCAAACATTCACAAATGTAAATGGGAGTTTTTACAAACCAATACTTTATGGGCTTTAAGAACTGGCTTTTACTGCGAGTAGAAAACTATACCTGAGCAATTTTCCTTTTTGTTGAGTGTGACCTGATTTTTATATTTGTAATATGATACTCTCTTCTGATGCTTTACTGTATTACATATGAATTTTTAAATTTTTTTAATTTGATACATTTTACTTAATGGATAAATAAGTACAAAAATTGCTAACGTGGCTGGATTTCCTTTCTATGTTTGTGTCCCTTTTTGGCTCTTTTTCCATTTCATTTTCAGAAATATGATTTAAGGACTCCCCCATGGTAACTCCATGCTTTTGAAAAATTAGGCAATATTTCCTTTTATATATTTTTGAGGACATGACACCAAAAGACCAATTCCGAAAAAATACTTTCTTTACCATCTGTTGGAGTAGAAGTTAGTACATATTTCTAGCTTTCAGTAACTTGTACATAGTCCAGGTGCTGATGGTGCTGGACATTGGACATTAATCACTGCTGCCAAATTCTGCTGGGAAGTCCTGGCTACTTCAAAGGCCCATGGTTCTGTGTCCTCTGCTGTGTTTCAAAAACCTGCAGCAACGATGAAGAGAGCAAGAAAATGAAATAAAAATCACAACAATTTCTGCCAGTTTTTCAGTGCAGTTTCATTTGTGCTACCAACCCAGCTGAGCTGCTCCTGCATCCAGAAGTGCAGTTTAAATGCTGGATTATTTCCAAGAGCTCTGTTTGTTCAGGAAATACCTTTGCCTACCAACCTGAGCAGCTCTGATAGCATTGGAACAGTGATACAGTAATGGGGAAAAAAGAATAAGCTGTGAAGTCTCTGCAAGTCTTAATAATAAGAAAAATCAGACTGTTAAACTCATATTAGTCTCTATACAACTATACAGAATATAGCTGAATTCTAGAGATTTGGAAGCACCACATCTTCCTTTTCCAGTGAACATCAATATCTTATTTATATGAAATAGAAATTATCTTTTGTGAATACAAGAGGGAGCTTGAAACACACTGGCACAACAAAATGCACAAAGCTGGGCACAGCTGAACCTTTGCCTCTGCCTGGAATCTCTTACATGTAGAGATATCTTTCTTTATGCTTCTCCAAGGTTAAAAAATTCAACTCTTTACAAGTTCTGAAGAGGTGATACTGTTAACGAGGTGAAGATCATTTAAACTGTTTATGTATGATGCATATATGAAAATGCTGTCTAATCACTGTTAGGGAGACAATTACTTCCAGAATTCCCATTCAGGAGCATCCTGTGCATGCCTTCCAAGAGGTGTAAACAAATTGACTAAAGATCTCGACAGATTTACGAATATTTGCCAATGAAGTGGATAATCCTGTTGGATACACTATTGTTCAGGACTAAATTCAATTGTTCACATTATAAAGGTCCTGCACATCATTGCAAAAGTTCAAGATTAAATGAATCTCCTCAAGAAAATGCAGTTTGAACAGGTTTGATCTGCAAGATGCTCTTCCTTTTAATTTTGAATAATGATTTTCTGTAGAAATTATTGTCCTCAGTGACGTTTAATTCCTACTCCCAAGTATTTTGACCAAAACATTGTTTAGGGTCAAAGTCTTTGATAGTATTGAAATTTATTATAGGCATAATACTGCACAAATATTTTGCACTGATAATGAGAGAGGAAATAATACTCTATTTACATTTCTCATCATTTTTAACTAATTAAACTCATTCACGGAATTTCCCCTGTATTGCAAGTTTACTTCTGAAGCTCACTGATATTAGACAGTCAATATCTAAAAACGTTCACTCCTCTGAGATTTTCAATGGTTATTCCTTTATTCCTTAATTCCTGATGAGTTCTACAGTAAAACAGTTCTGAAAGAGGCCAAAGATCTTTATTCACACTACACAGTCCTTCTGCCATACTGAAAAATTACTTCTACAACAGGCTTGAAAAATCTTTAATAAAACCTACATCCAAGAATTGCCTGTTTTTCTCTGCTGACTGAAAAAAGAAACGTACAACTAACTCAGCTGCAGCTTTTTATATTGTATCTACATATCTAAATGTAGAGCAGTCAGCACACATCTCACATTTACATGAGAACCTTTTGAAAAGTCTGGTATTGCAGTCAAGCTGTAATTGCTAAGCACACAAAGAGCTTTGAAAAATAAGCATTTAAAGTGTACAGTTCTCTGCAGTATCTGCCAGCTCTCTCTTACATTGTTTTAGTTCCACTGCCAGGGATGATAAATGACATTTCTTTCAAAATTCAGTATCTGCAAAAGCAAAGACCTGATGTAGATATCATTGTGTGGAAATGCCACAACACTGCAGTACTTGTAGTGACTTAAAGCCCTTTAGCAACCACAATATATTTCTGATGACCTGCCAATTGTTACGGTTTTACCCTTGCATTGCCAATTTGCTGGTTTTTAACCGTGGACTGATTTTGTTATAAAAGGAAAATCCTCTGTGGACAAACTGTGTTGGAGAATGACTAAAATAGTAATCTTAGCTATTTATTAACAATAATACAATCCTCTTTTCACTGTCTAATACACAATTAACAGAATAAAATTTGAAAAAGTAAGATTTCAAAGAGCATTTGCTGAGAAACTTGACAAAAATAGTAGTAACCCACTATTAACTGATTTGCCAGGTTTAATGACACGAAGGTGCCACCCATTCAGTGTCACATGAGACCAAAAAGTCTCCTTTGCCTGTTTCCAGAAACCCTTTTTAAATGCAGACTGTTTCCTGAACAACACAACTACTGAGGAAAGAATAATCACAGGAAGAAGAGGCTGGGAAACCTTCTTAAACTCCTTGTTCCTTTTTGTCATGAGGTCAGGATTTGCCTCTTGGTGGAACAGACAGTAAGACCTGTTCAGAAAGCTCTTTAATTCCAGCCTCCTTGCCTCTGGCATATAATGACATCAAAGTAATTCTAAAGTTACAACCAAATGTAAGTAGACACGGTGAAACCCCAAACATTATTTTATTTTGCCTCTGTAGAAACAAATAAACATTCTTCCTCATCTGACAATGTTTTGGAATAATATAGAAATACTCACAAAAAAAAATCAATTAGTTATCCTAGATTTTATAGTAAACAAGAAAAGTAATGTAGATAATTATAAACTTAGGTACAGTATACATTCGGTTTTGCATATTTATACTCTTTCATATTTGTCTAAAAGTCGAATGATCTCATTTTACTTGTTAAACAGGGAGACCTTCTGCCTTGCTATGGATGAAATACCATTGATACACTCCCTCTCAAGATCCAGGAGACATTTTTAACCTTCTGTCAAGTCCTTCATAATTTTTGTCTATTAGCTATAAAAACATTCTTGCATAATACCATTAATTAGTCCCTGCATTCTTCCTGTTTCTTTGATTTTCCAGCTCTAAAACAGCTTCACAATCTAAAAACTAAAACATTCAAATTCTAAATACTAAACCAAAAATGTGCTAGATGTGTAAAATTTCGAAAAGTGATGTAACAGCTACAACAGTCAAGTAAAAAAAAAATTCTCCTAATCCTTAAAACACACATGCAGGGCTTCTCAGACTGTGCAACTGAAAACAAAATTATTTAACATTCGCCAAATTGGAAAGTAGAACAGTGAGTTTTCTCAATTAGAAACTATATCTTAAAAAAAAAGTNTTATATATATACCATATATATAATTCTCCACGACAGATCGTTGTTTTCCTAACATTTATCACCTCTAATAGAAGAAAAAACCTTCTTCCCTAGTGTGTGAAACACCCTCGTGGTGATGCTCCAGAAACACCCATGCAACCATTTAAAGGAAACCTTTAGCGAGGCACAGAATCATCCTCAAGGGAGCTACATGAAAACAAAGCTTTATTTCTCTCTGTGAGAATTCACAATGTGTCACTACAAATCCTGCTATGCAATGCTGCTCTTTAATAATTTATTGGAGTCTCTGGGCTCTGGGTGAGCTGACAAATTTAATATGGAAGTGCTGAATAAACATGAGCTAAAGGATTTTTCTAAACAAACAAAACTGCTGCAAAAGAGTGGCCTGGGGCAGATCAGATTATATTTCAGTAATTTATTGACAGCAACACTATTTTTGGTACTAGTTTATTTAGTAAATTAGATAAAATATTACTTCGAACACGTCTACATTTATCAAATCACCCCTAGGTTTCTTTTGATCTACAAATCCTAATTTAACCCACAGAGATGGATGAAAATCTGGACTAATGGATCACCAAGTTTCAAACTGCTGAAATTTGTGGCAAGCAAAATGTAAAAGCACAGGTCACAAAAAAAGACCACCTTACATATATTTTTACACCTTATGTCATCTCACTGCCTGTCTCTCTTTCCAGTCTTTTAGATTATGAGGAAAACCAATGTTTGGTATTTTTGATAACTCTCTGGATGATCTTTCCAGTTAGGGATTATTTACTCCCATCATCTATTTCTTATCTTTAGCTACTCATTGAAATAATTATATATTTTTTTTTTTAATTGCTGCTTAGTTTCCTTAAAAAAACCTTGATAAAGCTTTGGTGAGGGAGTTTGTGAAATCCAAGCAATGAGATCACTCATTTCTGTGTATTTGTCTGATGTAGGAGACAGGATATCCCTTTATCAGAGCCTCATTGGCTCTTCCCAAGGATGGAATACTCAGGCACCTACTAAAACTATTATTTATTGTCATTTCTGCTACTTTCCTAAGTATTAATTTAGTACTGGGATCAGACTCTCTTCTCTGGCATCTACTTTTGGTATGTCTGAAGAGAGGTTTCTAATTTCTAGTATTTGCAGAAATATAGTAACACAACACTGCAGTTCCTCATTGGCTCATGTGTTACAAAAGACATTCTGAAATAAAGCAATTAAATAAAAATATGGCTGTGAGATGAGGTTCCTAAATACACACAGCAAAAAAATACCCCACAGATAAACGCTTGGCATAATTTTGTTTTTTTCCTGAATACTGACAGGCACTTCCCATCTGCTCAATGAATGCGATCTGTACAGATCTGCAGTCACAGCTTAGAGACAACTCCAGGGAAAAGTTACTTGAAAAGGCTCCTGAGAATATCCTGTGCTTTCTTTGGATAAATAGGAACCAATGTGTGTGGATTTTTAAGCCTAAATAGCTACTGAAGTGATAGGGAATGTAAGAATTCCACTTGGAAGCAAAGGCAGAGGATGGAGAAAGATTTATTTTTTCTCTATTTACGCACCACACTTGAACCACAGAAATTATGTGGATGAATCCTCGGGAAAAATGAGATCTTGGAAGTTAGAGAAGTACTACCAAGGAGTTTTAGAGAAATCAAAACTTTTATACTGAAATGAAAATGCTTGTGCGGAAAATATAACTAGCACTTTAACTATATCAATATAATAACAATTCAAATTAATTCTGCTACTTGGAAAACTTTCAGAACTCTTCCAGAATCAGAAGGATTCATCCTAAGGAGAACCCAGTGGAGCAGATATGACATTTCCATGGGGTGGAAATACCACAACCTCTTAGTGATCACCTAGACCTTGGAAAACAGCAACATTGCACCATCGATTTGCTTCTCCAGCTCTGAATGCTAGAAGTTGTCTCAGCTGTTCTGGAGCACAGTTCTGTTCCCACAGAGAGGATCAGAAACACAATATTGGTTAAAAATTCGCAGTAATCTGTTTCTGGATTATACTAACAGGGGAATGATTTTTAAAGGCTGTTAGAATGAGAACAGCAGTGAACTGGTTTGGGGTTTTTTTCTATAGTCTTGAGCTGTGTCAGGGGAAGTTTAGGTTGGACAGCAGGAGGAATTCCTTCACAGAAAGGGTGATGACATTGGAATAATGGGCTGTCCCAGGGAGAAGGATGGAGGAGTCACCATCCCTGGAGGCGCTCAGGGGAACACTGGATGTGGCACTCGGTGCCATGGGCTGTCGCCATGGTGGTGGTGGGTGATAGGTTGGATTCAGCGATCTCACAGCTCTTTCCCAACCCAAAACATCCTGCGATTCAGCGATTTCGCGATTCTGGGGATTCAGCGCTGGCCACGCCCCTCTGTCCTGACCCCGCCCCTCCACCGTGACCACGCCCCCGTAGCGCCCCGCCCACTCCCNGCCTTCCCGCATCGTTCCGCCGCGTCTCGGCGCCGCGCTCGGCGCTCGGCTGGTGGGGCCTGCGGGAGCGGCGCTCGGGCGATGCTCGGGGCCGCCGCCGCCTGAGGCTCCGCTGGGCTCCGGTGGGCTCCGGTGGGCTCCGGTGGGCTCCCGGCGGAGCGGCGGCCGCCATGGGGCTGGGATCCAGCTCCGAGGGCCCGGGCGGCGGCGCCGAGGGCTTCCACGTGCACGGGGTGAGGCGGCCGCCGCCGGGCTCGGGGGGAGAGGGAGGGAGCTGGGGAGGGCCGCGAGGGGCGGCGGTGCTGAGGCGGGGCCGGCGGGGCGCCTCTCTCGCCCCCCCGCCCCCCCGC
>VZRM01003040.1:2531407-2571037 GCA_013397955.1 Grantiella picta | reverse complement strand
TCCTTCCCGGAGCTGCCGCGCCGGCAGGGGCGGGGCGGCCGTGCCGCTCCCGGTACCAGCGAATGCCCGTCCCGGCGGCAGCGGGCTCGGGGCTGCGAGCTGGCGGGACTGGGGTGCCGAATGGGGAGCCTGTGGGGGAGCTTGGTGGAGTTTAAGAGTAGAACATCCCTCCTTTTCTCCCTGCTCCCCTCTCTCCTTGTTCCCTGTTCTCTCTGCTCCTCTCCTCCTCTCCCTGTTCTTCTCCTTCACTATTCCCCTTCTTTCCTCCCAGCTCCCCTCTCTCTTTCCCTACTCCCTTCTCTGTGGCTCTTCACAGCATCTCGTTGGGTTAATTCCCGCTCCAGCGCTGTTTTCCTCCGTGCCTGCCTCTCCCAGGCGCTGGATGTAGCTGCAAGTTCGTTGTAACTCCTCTGTTTGGCACTTTGTCTGCACAAACAGTGGTGTAAATGCATATCTGGAAGTTTTAAGGATGGGCAGAGGTGCTGCTGATAACAGCTGTTGCATGAGTTATCCTTTCTTTTAGTGGCTATTTCCCCTCCCTGGAATGAGAATGGGAGCGTTGCTGCCACGTGCTGCTTTCCACTTCATCTGAGTTCTGTGCTCCTCAGCATCATTGTAAAGCTGCCTGTTTGCTCTTGATGCAGTTCAGGGTTGTGATGAAAGTTAATACTTCTACTCCAGTTGTGCTTACAGTGCTCAGTCTTGACTGTTTCATAATAAAGCATGATTTTTATTCTTATTTTTGCTTTAAAAGCTTTTGCTGAAGTAACTGTGCTATTAGGCGTATTTTATTACTTTTGTAGACAGTTCTGCCAGCAAAAGCCTCTATTAAAAAAAAGTAAACATATATATCTAGCATTTTGGTAACACCAGACCAAATACAAAATGTAGCAATTTAAATTTTCCTAGCAATGAACTTCCCAGTTTAGATGATGCCTGGGTTGTAGTTTTGTGCTTAAATTGTGAGGTGGCCCTCGGGAATCAAATATATCTGAGGTTAAGGGCTGCTGAGTTAACAAAAAGAGAAGTTAAGAGCAAACTGTCAGTAGGTTTGCAGTGATTCCTTAACATCATCTTGCTTTGTTCAGTGTACCTTGAAGTGGGCGGACTCTCTTGTAATATACCAAGTTCTGTGTAACTTTTAGTGTGGTTTCTCCTGGTATGAATGCATTTTAATGAATATTCTCGATGTTTATGACATCTGTTCAGAGACAACTTGGCTATAAATGAAATTGAGATGTCTCAACTCTTATTTCTTAAGAATCTCTTGTAAGTGGTGGCAGTTTTCTTGACCAGATCTTGTGTGTGTTTATAGTGTACTTGTGTAAATATTCCTGTTCCAATGGGCTGGAAATTGTGGGAACCCAGCTGTCCCCTGTATTTGTGGAAAAATGGCTCTGATGCAAGTGAGGACTCTCATTGTGCTCAGGTGAAAATCCTGAAGCAGCATTTTGAAAAACAAGCCTTTCTCCAAAGTATTCAGTATTCAATAATTCCAGGCTGTGCACTCTGAATCACAATTTTTGTGTCTTATATGGGATTCAAATCCTTCTTTTTGCAGCTTAATTAGGACATCTGTTCATAGTTTTATAAAAGTAAAAACCTAACTGAGGAGTGCTTCCTGAGGGCAGTCATTTGGTGCCTTATCTCTGGCTCAGCTCAAAAGTAAATATTGAATCAAGTGTAAAGATTAACACTTTCACTTATGTAACTGGAAATCAAAGTAGAATGATAAAATGTGTGTTCTGCAGGTTCAAGAAAACTCCCCAGCCCAACAAGGAGGATTGGAACCTTTCTTTGATTTCATCATTGCCATAGGACACACGAGGCTTGTAAGTCTCAAATGACTTCAGTGTTGCTTTTTCTACCCTACATGAAATGTGGATGTTGTAGTGATGATTAAAGGTAAAACTCAAAACTGTCACAAGTAAAAGGAACTTTTCACACTGGACATTAAAGTAAAACTTGCAGGTGTTCAAAGTCTCTTTGGCTAGAGCCAAGTTTGAGAAAAGAGTTTTGTTTCTGCCTTTACTCACCTTAACTTCTTAACAGGTGAACACAATGTTTATGTTATTACTCATTCGTACATATTTTCTACCACAAGGTGAATACTGAACTGGTGAGTCAATAGTTAGAGCTCAACATTTGTTTAAACAAACTTGTTTCAACATTTGATAAAACAGGAAAAAGAATCATAGCCTGTTTACTTACACTTTTGAGGTCAAGAACACAGTTCCTGTGTGTTGTGTGATGAAAGAAAAGTTGAGTTTTGTGTCGATGGAGTTTTTTTGGGGTTTTGGTTGGGTTTTTGTTTGTTTATTTAAAAGCCTCAGAGCTTTGCCTGTATTCTCCACCCTTACCACATACAAACTGAATTCATTAAGTTTGTCTTGGGTTTATGAGTGGAGATGTCTTTTTTTAGAAGTGATCATTGTAAGGGTAGATTTTGGGGGAAGATCATTTAATTTTCTAACATGACAGAAATGCTGATGTTCTTTCACAGTCAGTTTGCAGTGACTTTGAAGGGCTGTTGAAGAGGGATGGGGCTCAGAGACATGAAGTGAAATGTTGCTGCTTTTTGTTAGACTACACAGTTGGCATCTAATACTGCTGGTATCATTTAATAGTAGTGAAGGACAAGAATGCCAGTGATGAAATGGAATAATAGGAAGTATTTATGTAAAGGGATGTGTGCTGAAAGTACTGACTGCTTTCTAGTAAAAGAAAATTGAACTGCTGGCATCATTTGTGAACCACAAAGCCTAAACTTTGATGGTTTTGTTCTTTGTATTCAAATTCTGCCACAGGTGTGTCATACACAGGCGCAATTGGAAAGAATGCTAATCCTATATCTCTTCTCTCCAGAACAAGGAAAACAATATGTTGAAAGACCTGCTGAAGGCAAATGCTGAGAAAGCAGTGAAGCTGGAGGTGTACAACATCAAAACAATGAAAATACGAGAGGTGGAGGTGATCCCCAGTAACATGTGGGGAGGACAAGGCCTCCTTGGAGCCAGCGTGAGGTTCTGCAGCTTCCAGGGAGCCAATGAACACGTCTGGCATGTCCTGGTGAGGAGGAATTCTTTGGTGGCTCATTATTGTTCACGTAACCTCATTTTACAGCGGGATGTTTAGCAGTAACTGTTACGTAAAGTTCAGTGCTGCAGTCACTCAGAGGAAGGGAACTGAGTCTTGTCTGAGCTATTTGAGTAGGGACAAGGAGTGGGTGGTGTCAGTGTTCTCAGTGACAGTCACCAAAATAATTCTATCCTAACTGGACCAAACAGTGTAGGTGGGGAGGGTTTTTTTATGTTGAATAATCAGAGGCAAAAGCAAAAAGATTCTGGCCTGCTTGGTGTGTCTGTGTTGGCTAAACTTCCATTAAATTAAAATGAATGTTACAAAAGCACCACAAATTTATTTTAAAATTAAGAGGAAGAGCTGAAAGAGTAGAACTGAATAGGAAAGAATGTTTATGTTTCTGGTTGTTCAAGTTAATGCAATTTCTCAACATCTTCAGAGCATCTTATTTTAAATTGGTAGCATCTTCATCTTTCTTACTCAGCATGTTTTACAGATGTAGACTATTCAAGGAATTCTTTTTTATCCCATTAACAAAATATTCTTTCCTTCTTTGTTCTTGGAGCTAGCTTTTCTTTTGGATCTTGGTAGTTTATCCTGCTGTGGGTGCAAATGACTGTTGTCATTCTTTCACAGGACGTTGAGCCTTCATCTCCTGCAGCTCTGGCTGGTCTCCAGCCATACACTGACTACGTTGTTGGATCTGATCAGATTCTCCAGGAGGTAGAGTACATGCATATTCCTTCCAGTAGGGATCAACTGTCTTTGTGCCTGCCAGGTGTATGTTGTAGGATTTGTTTTTTTCAGAAATCTAATCAAATGTATGGGGATGGTGTTGGGGGATTTTGGAAGGTAGATGTTTATGAGAGAAGCTTTATTATTAAGGTAAACATTATCTTTCTTTTTAGTGTGACAATAAAAAGAAGTTGCCCCTAAAGATCAAACTACATTGGTGATTTTTCTGTCTCTGGTTTACTCTCACGTTGAGTAAATATGTAAAATGCTGACTTGCACATTTGGGTTTATTAATTACTACTTTATTTCTTTTTCTTAGTCAGAGGATTTCTTTTCCCTGATTGAATCCCATGAGGGGAAGCCGCTGAAGCTGATGGTTTACAACACTGAAGCAGATTCCATCCGAGAGGTAGTTGTGACCCCCAATGGAGCTTGGGGTGGAGAAGGAAGGTACTGATCTCTGTTGATGACAGGTTATACCCTTGTGGAAATGAGCTCCTATTAGGAGTATTATTACTATCAATTACTGCTGTTTCCAAGTTAAGCCTTGTTTCCTCACACTTGTCACACAAAACTGTTAATCTTTCCTTTAAAAAATCAACTTACAACTAGGAATTGGGCGTGTTCTGGATCTAATCCTGATTGATTTGAATCAAATGGCAAAACCCATGTTGAGTTCCCCATTAGCAGTTTCACCATACATTCTTATAGTCAAAACATTCAGCTAAAGCAAGAACAAAACCCACATCAGGGCATATTAAATATTTTGTAAAGACATAAAATAATTCACTGAATGCTAAGCTGCGTATGTCTAAAAGTTGATAGCAGATTGTTCTTTGAGTAAGTGGAAATTCTTGCGGGTAGGTATTTCCCGCTATAGATAAAAGACACAAACTCTTCTTGTGTAAGAGTCAAAATTTAAAAATACTAGCTTTAAGAGGACTTTTTTTTGTCTTGATTTACTTCTCTTGTACAGTTTAGGATGTGGTATTGGATATGGCTATTTGCACAGAATTCCAACACAGTCCATGACATCAAAGAAAAAGCCAGAAAGCAAATCACCTTCACCCTCACTGGAAGCTGGAACTCCTCTACCATCTACTAATGGTTACACAGAGGTAGGAGAGAAATAAATTCCAATCCCAGCCTTGTTCTCTAGAGTTTCAAATTTTTTTTTGCTTTTTGGGACACTGGAAATACAGTATATTTGAGTACAGCATTCAATTTTGCTTGAATGAAATGGAGTTGGGTGAAGGGAATATGAGAGCTGCTGCTGCTGAGCCAATGTCAGATCACCAGTGCTGGCTGACAGAAGTTTTTGCCAGATATTTTCTTCCTCTTTTCAAGACTTGTATCCTACAGCTGTGCCAGTCAATGAGGATCATGTTAAAAGAACTCACTACCTCACTAAGGCAAAGATACACCTCCAAGAACCAACTTCTAAGAACAAACTGGCTTTAAAAGGCTGAACTGGAACATGTCCTAACTGGTATTTGACTTTCAGTCTCAGCATCACAGCTTCTCCCTGAACTGGTGTACGTGGAGACAGGCATGATGCTTTCATAGGAAAGTTGGCTTCAGGTGATGCTTCTAATGTAAAAAGATGTTTTTCCTTCTTACTTATTCCAGACTCCATTATTGGCACCTCCCTCTCAGAATGACAGCTCTGAAACAGTTATGAACTTGGATCATTCCACAGAGCAAGAAATGAGTGGTTATTCACCAGAAAGCTCACTTCCTCCTCCTCCTCCCCCTCTCCAGAGGGTTATGGATCCAGGTATGTTTTCTTAGGTGCTTTTTTCACCAATTATTTGGAGGATATCTAAATAAGCTACTATGGTCTTAAATGAGCTGGAGATTTAAGTTCAGAACTGTGAGCATTGGTGGTGGTCTTCCTTGAAGTTTTTGACTTCTCTGGATTTCAGAGCTGTAGAATTTGGGTACCATGTAAGTTAAATTATTTGCATTTAGTGGGGAGGTGACTTTGCTGACTTCAGTCTGGATCTAACATGTCCTTTTGAATCTAGAATTTTGTGTTGTATCTGATACTTGCTTTCTCCTCCAGGATTTCTAGATATGTCTGGAATTTCAGTTTCTGAGTTCACAAGCTTAACAGAAGTGTCCAGCCTATCCCCATCTGCCTCCTTCAACATGCCAGCAGCTGGTGCTTCCATAGGCCCTGAACCATCAATGTCAAATAGCGAAGCCTCTGCTTATTTTGGTAAGTGCACTCAAGATTTCCTTTAGACCTCTGACCTTATTTCTGGAATGGCACCAACTCATGCTCACTTAACATTACCACACTTGTTGGAAATAGGCAAGTGTTAATAAAAATCAGAAATAATGGCAAAAATGAGATGGGAAAAGTAGCAGAAATCAGGCTTAGAAATGGAAGAAAGCTAATGTGCTTTTCCCTAAGTTTATAGAACGTGGGTCTCTTTCTTAAGTGAAAATGCTGATGCATTCAGGTTAAACTGACCTTAAAAGTAGGTATTTCTAAAATCAGTGCAAATGAATATTTGTACCCCAGGCTTGTCTTCACAGTTGTAAAATGAAAACAAAGTTGCAGTCATCTTAAGAGTTCCTTTTTGTGCTGGGCTGACCTTGGCTGGACACCAGATGCTCTGCGAGTCACTCTGTCACTCCCACCTCAGCTGGGCCGGGAAGAGAAAATCCAGCAAAGGCTTGTGGGTTGAGAAAAGGGCAGGGAGAGATCCCTATCAGTTACTGTCACAGGCAGAACAGACTTAACTTGGGAAAATAATTTTAATTTATTACCAATCAAACTAGAGTAGGATAATAAGAAATAAATTGCAATCTTAAAAACACCTTCCACTTCATCCCTCCCTTTCTCCCTGGGCTCAACTTTACTCAGTTTTCCATCTCCTCCTGCCAGAGGCACAGAGGTCCTGGGCATGGGGGCTAAAGTCGGTTCATCCCACACCTCTGCCTCAGGAGGGGGATTCCTCATACTCTCCCAGGGCTCTGTGGGGTCTCTCCCACAGAAGACCCAACTTCTTCAGCAGGGTCCTTCCCATGGGATGCAGTTCTACATGAACTGCTCCATGGTGGGTCCCTTCCCTTGGGTCAGTCCTGCAGGAACAGACTGGGGCCTGCTCCAGAGCAGGCTTCTCATGAGGCCACAGCCTCCTTTGGGTATCCCTGTGCTGCAGGGATGGATCTCATGGGCTGCAGGGGCACAGCTGCCTCACCATGGGCACCACAAGACCTGTGTGCACCATCAGATTTTCTGCATTTGGGGAGAACTGAGTGAACAGCCCAGGTATTGGTGAGTTGTGAATCTGTTGATGTCCTGTATGAGGAGTCTCAGTCATGCTGAGTTTTCTACATGCAGGGTAACTAGAGGCACTGTCTGGCCTGATATGTTTTGTTTTCTTACAAACTATTTCCATTCCCCAGAAAATGCCCCAGCTTTGGACCCTGCAGGTGTAACCCTGCATTCTGAAGGATCAGGCAAGCAGCCCACAATGGATGACCTCCTGCCTTCAATTCTATCTTTACCTTCTCTTGATCTTCCTCATGACATTTCTTCAAAAACAACACTAGGAACTGATGCTGATAACCAGGAATCCAAGGTGCTAGTTAATAGCACTGAGAGCTCATTAACCACTGCTCCAGAGACATCAGAGGATGAAGCAGCAAGTGAACAGAAAGGAGAAACAGCTGCACAAGATTCTGAGTGAAATGGACCCTGCTGCTGTTTACAGACTGCTGAATGCTGCAGTACTACTGCTTGGAATATTTTTCTGATCTTGAAAGAATTAGTTACTCTATTTTGTTAGTGTAGACAATACTAAAAAAGAAATCACATGAAGTACATATCCTGTTGTCTTTTCCAATCACTATTTAATGGATTGAGCTATGTTCAGAATTAGAATGCTGTCCCAAATCACCAGATCAATGGAGAAATTGATGCAGAAGCAAGTTGGATGCTGGCAAAACATCAAGTTCTGGAATTAACATTTGCCTACATGTGCTCCTGAATGTTTTTATGAAGGCCCTGTGCCTGAACAGTTACACATAGTGATGATTTTTATCAGTATGTTTGGTGGCATTAAAAAAAAATTATAGTTTTGATTTGTTAGAAAGCCTTTCTGATGGTACACCTTGGTTAGACTGTCTTGTGACTTGCAAGGCATTTCTTACACTAAGATACTTTTATTCTTACTACTCTGCAGACTGTTATTTTTCTCTGTTTAAGTCCCTCCTCTGTAATAGTTACTCGTGTACCTTCTCTACACCTATTTCAGCAGCAAAGAAGTACCATGGGGTTGGAAGTTGCAGCTGTAAATGGGACAAAGCCGTGGTGGTGGGTCCTACAGTGGACCAGATGGTGGCCTTGCAGTTAACAATGAGGGGGGAAGGAATGATGATGGTTACTTGAAACAAACTGAAGATGATTTTAAAGTAGGGGTGATGAAACCTTTTTGGTGAAGATTGAATGTCTTGGCTTCTGTAGTGACCGAGAAATAGCTTTCCTTTGCTTGTGCTTTTCTACTTACTCACTTCTATTTTTATACAGTGTTGTAAGTTTAAGACGTGGGGCTGTTGTGCAGCACCAGCAATTGCTTTTTGTAGCTTTTTTTGTTTGCACTTGTCTCCAAATAGCTTCTGAATGTAACGGCAAGCATGACAAAAACAATGGAAGACATGGGTGGTTTTATGATCCTCAGGGCACTGATTTATCATGGAATTTCAAAGCTGCTGATAGCGAATAATACAGCTACTGTGGTGAAAATCCTTTGTAAATTAAGAGAATGGCATACAAGACTGGGGTGTGTCCAGGCTATAAACTAAGGTACACTTATTTAGCACAATATTGCCTGATTCCCTGTCTCCTGCTCTGTTTCTGCACTGTGCAGATCAGTGACTGAGAGCTGACTGGGCTGAAATCTGCCACTGATGCAGGGAAAGGGGACTCAGAGTCCCACAGATTTGCCTGTGACTCACGAGGACTTCAGATGAGTCCACCCTGACATAAAATCTGTCCTTGATCTGTTGTTAGTCTGAAATACTGCAAGTACAGTAGTTCTGAACAGGATTGCCAAAGTAACTGTCACTTTAAGGAATGTATTGAGCTCTAAGTGCAGGCAGTAGAATTGACAGTCAATTCTAGTCTGCTAAATGGTCTGTTAATTGTGAACTTGTTTTATTTCCTATATTGCCAAAATAAATCTAATTGCTTCCCCCAGCTGACTGTTACAAAGGTGAACAGCCAAACACTAAAAATAAATGTAATTTAAAATATTCCAAAGTTCATTTGATCTTGGAGCCTGAAGAGATCTAGGAGGTGTTTTATTCACATTGCTTATTTATGACTGTTTCTAGTCTTACACATTTCTCAGAAATGGCTGTAAGAGGGTAATAGCTCATTTAAGTGACTCTGTACCATACACACCCTTTAGAAGAGCAGGGAATGTCAAGACTCGTAAGAGATTTCAAATGTTACCATAATAAATGGCTTAAACTTATTTCAGTCTGTGTCCAGCCTCTGTGTGTTATATTAACTGGCTCTGGGAAGGGGGTTGAAAAACCTAGCAGTTAAACTTTGAGCTGGAGGATGTTGTGCTCTCCAAACCTGAAACCTGATCATTCAAATGCTAAATGAGGTGAAGAGTTGGATCTCCTCATCAAATTTCTGTTCTCTTGCCAATTTAGATACTCTCTCCCCGCTGCAGCCTTGAAAGTAGAAAGTAGTCTTACTTGTGGGTGATTAGAATTTCAGTTTCAAAATAAAACCTACAAAGAGTGGGAGAAGCACCTGAGAGTGGCTGGATTTGGAGCCAAAACCAAACAGCCAATCACTCAGTGCTGTCCAAAACCTCTGTTTCCAGGTAAGCAGGAGCTGGATGTGACCTTTCCCCCACTCTGAAAACTTTGAAGGCATCTCTAAGCCTGACAGCAGCAGTTCTTCTGCAGACAGAAGGAGGATTATCTGGGCAGCATCAGGAGAAGGGTAAAACAAAGAGAGGAGCAGGAGCAGTCACCTCGGACATTACTGCACCAGGGTGGTTTGTACAACCAGACACAACAGGATGAGCTTCCAGACCTGAGCTGCTTCCTCATATTAACAGTTGAGCCTGAGGACACAGGTCTGGCAGGCATTAAATCCAGAGGCTCTCAGCAGCTCAAGCATTAGAGTGAGGATTAGGCAAAGCCCATCTCCACTGAGCTCTGCTTCTGCCAATGCCACAGCACCCAGGGCTGATGGGGGCTGAGCCAGGAGGGGCCCTCAGCCATGGGACCTCCTCCCACCTGGATACCCAAAACTGCTCAGCAAATACCACAGAGACCTGGCCAAGCCCTGCCCCAGGCAAGGCTAACTTCATTCATGGGAACTTTCCATAGAGCATAACCCTGTACTAGGAATCAATATAAACCCCCAAGATCATGATAAGGAAATAACCATCCCAGAGACAAACATGCAAATCTCATTATTAACAGCAATATGGACGCTGAACTAATTTTGGCTGTACTTGAATGGATGTATTTACTGCCTTTAAGTTGAACACCTACTGGTAAGAACTATTAAACCACCAAATTCAGGCAGTGATGGCTTAATTTGCCCTCTTAAACTTTCACAGCAGGCTTGACAATCTACTGAGCCTCCTGCTGTACTGCTCTAGGCTCTGTGCAGAGGCTGCTCATCCACAGTGCCACACTTGGCTGAACTCCTCTGAGCTGTAAAGTCAGAAATGCTGCAGGAAAATGGATCTGTGCAACACTGAGCAGAGATCACAGCACTCACACACTGGTGGGGTCATGCACTTCCACATGCCTTCTCCACCTTCCCCCAAAACTGGCAAGTATTTCCACCTCCAAGCACTTACACAAGAACAGGCTCTTAACAGAAAGCAGCTACAGGTCACTCATTGCATTGATTTGACTGTGTTAATATGTTCCATTTCCTGGGCACTGCCACTGCTGCCCACACAGCCTCCTCCTTGGCTGCTGCCTTAAGCAAACACTAATTGGCATTGCTTCTGCTGTAACAGCATTTCAACTGTTTGCTTTAAGTTACATTTCTAAGCTACAGAAAGTAATTAAGCCTTCAAAAGCCCCTGAAAAAGATGGTTAGAATAGTGTCACAATATCCTCAGAGAGAGATCAGGCACATCCCACCCGGTCTGCAATCAGCACCTCTGCTCTGCATGATATTTCCACAGCTCTGTACAGAAAAACCACCACAGTACAGGAAGCTATTTCAGTCAACCACTTTCTTGATATTTAAGTGTGTGTGTGTGAGCTCCCAACAGCTCTGTTACCCAGCTGGGAGGTGATTCCACCTGGCTCTGTTCAGGAGCCAGCAGCACATCCACAGTGTAAGATCACATGCTTAAAGATTGACTGTAAATGTCAAGTTCAATAAATTTTTAGGGATAAAGTTAGAAACAAACAGGACCTCTGTGAAAGGAAAAATAATACCTTGGTGTAATGTCTCTCTGTCAGGCACTGCCTTGCCAGTCCCTGGCTGTGTCTCTCCTGGGGAATACACGGGATTTATGAGTTGGATTGTCTTAAGACCAAGAGGTAGAACTACATTAAGGTCCCTTCCAACACAAACCATTTATGATTCTCTAATAAAGCTCATCCTGTTTCAACCCCCTGTCATGGGCAGGGACACCTAAGGACCAGATTGCTCAGAGCCCCATCCAGCTGGGCCTTGAACACCTCCAGGGATGGGGAATCCACCACCTCTCTGCCTAAGGCTTATTTTGAGTATTTTTTCAGTGTTTCTTGAAGTTACTGCTAAATCCTTCAAGCAGTTCTTCTCATCCTAAAATGATACTTGCGATTCAGCTAAAAGCACTGAGCCAAGCTCTCCTGTTCTCAGCCCCACCCTACTTAAAGAGATTAAAAAACTGCCTGTCGTAAACAATTTAAATGCTTTTCTGGGAGACAGGCTACACTACTAAACACTAGGTTTACAACTCCTTCCCATGATGAACTTGGAAAGTAAATAACTTCTACAAATCCACAGCCTTTTCTATGATTGTGGCAAACAAACACTGTTCACAATGTCACTGTGACTCTCATTAACTCAGTGCTCTCTTGCTTCTGCCTTCAGAACTCCTAAAGACAGCATAACTCCAGAAAAGGTGACAAATTAAAAGGCAGTGGTAAAAAAACCAAAACCTCCTCTCACTTGACACTCCATCTAAGTCAGAGCTGGGAATCTCTGGGAGGACATTTGGGCACTGAATTATTGTGTCCTCTGAGAGAGCAGCTCAGCTGACAATTCCCACAGCAAAAGCTCTGAGTATTCTGTCCTGGCATTTTCAGCATCAGGAAACTCAGCTTAGTTTCCCATGTGCCCCTTAAATCTTTCCACACCCAGACAGCTCAGCAGCAACTAGCACAAGTCACTTGTTAGCACAAAATACTTCCATGGTACAAAAGCAGCACTGCCCACTTGAACAGCATTACCTGAGCAGGACTCAGAGCTCACATCTGAAGGTCTGCTCACCTCAGAAATTCTTACATTCAATCATATTAGAAGATTATCTTCACAGGATTTTGCTAAGGCACTGCTATTTCTTCAGCCATTCCATTACTTGAGGTTTCAAAGCACTTTGTCACATTCAATAGCTACTATCCAAGCTCCAAAATTGCACAATTGATCTAGCACACAAAAAAATGGAAAATATTTTAACTAAAGCCTTTTATTCTATACAACTGTGAAACATCATTTACCCTTCTGGCATTGCAGACTCTTCCATTAATCTTTCCTGTTACTGTGTTTTGGGATGGTTAGAAAGAAAAATAATAGAAGGAAAGTTACAACCTTGGCTGATTGCAAACAAAAAATTACCGTGAGCAACTCCAATGTATACAATAGGACAGGAAGACAACCAGGAAACAAAACACAACCCAAACAGTGCCTACTGGAACAGACATAGACCCTTGCTCTTAATAAATACAAGTCAGGACAAGTTACCAATAAAAGTTACAGTTGTGTTTAACCATTTAATTCACAAATAGCACTAAAAATGTGCAGTTAAAGCCCAAGTGTGTCAAACTAAGCATACACAGAAATGGGGATAAAAAACTGAAACTGACTCTCAAAAGACAGGGGAAAAGACATGCTAGCTTAGGTCTGAACCATGGTTTTGTCTAAGCAATGAGCTTGTTTTGCTGGGTTCAAAGTGCAGAAGGGAATGACTATTTGGACTATTCGACTATATTTTGACTATTTTTTTCCAATAAAACATGATGAAAAATATTTTACTTTTTGTCTGACCAATACAGTCCCAGTAATATAATTTATTGGGACTTCCATTAGGCCTCAACCTAAATCTTGATCACAAGATACAGGAAGGGCAAGAGCATGTGTCTCCTGAAGAAACTCCAATAATATACTGCCCCTTGAAGGCACTTGTGCTTCTGCTTCAGACAAGAGTTAATTTCTACACCATTTCTCTACAAGGATTTGTAATTTGCTCTGGCTAAAAATGGTTTTCTGGGATATCCCCACATTTTCTCACAAAAAGCTGAAAGGCCCTTACCCTCCCTCCCCCCAATAAGTTAAACTTCTACAAAAGATTACCATGAGCCTATGACAGTCACAGATTTTTAGAAATAGCAGTGAAAACAAGATCTGCATAAATCTCTAACAAAAAAATAACGGCATATAAAACCTCGGAAAAGAAGAATCAGTATTTTTATCTCATGAATATGAAATCTGCTGAGAAGTTTCTAAAGTTTAACATTAAACATATGAAGTTATATTCAGAATGGTTTGAAGTTTTAACAAAATGCCACATACTTTTGGAGCACGGTTACCAAAAATTAGACTAGTGTGTCTTTAGAACACCTAGGACACAGTGCAGGAAGTAGTTATATATATTTAGAAAAAAAAAACAAACTCTAAGTTGCTGCAAAGCATGTTCACTCTATTATGATGCACAGCATCACTGGACTCACCCTGCCCTGATATTTTTCTAGTGTTCTTATCTTGCATGTCAACAGCTCTCTAAAGCAATTAAAACAATTCTCATGTTAACCCTTGGTTTGCAATTAAACGGGCTGATTCATTCAAGTATGCAATACCTATTTTCTGTGTGTTTTTTCTTTTCCAAATTTCTTCTAGTGGTAGAAATGCTTAAGTAACCTGTGAGAAATCATTGCTGGAACTTTATGAATGGAATGTACTAGAAACACCTTGTGTGCAGTTCTTAATTACATTGTGAACAGTGACTTATATGGACGAACCAGTTTGATACCGAACATGAGCAGATGAGGGGATTATGCTCTGGAAAAAAAAAACAAAAGCAAAGAGGAAGCAAAAGTCTGCACTGGGTTATCATCCACTCTCTGTACACCTCACACAACACGAACCACTCAGGGACTTCCCATCTCATTGACTGAGACTAGGACAGACTTTAGTTTAAATCATATAGATTTTTTTTTCCTCTATATTACAGGTCTATTAGTCACTTCAATTTAATGTTTACTTCCCGTCCATACTGAGGCATTAGAAGTCTCATCTACTTTAGGGGTTCAGTGGGCTGCTCTAGAACTACTCTTGGAACCAGCACAGTATGGTCAAGTAAATAATGACCCCTGAGGGTCCAGGCTGCCCTCACGTTGATTTCTGGCGGTAGTGAAGTGTCAGGTCCCCACCACTCTTCCAAATGAAGTGCTTTACAGTTCGAAGGTCCATGTTGGGGTCCAAAACCTAGACAGCAAAAAGACATATTTTAGTCCACAAGACTGCCAGACTGGCAGAAATTCTGAAGAACAACACACTCCAGCTTTCACAACCCTGTGGGTGAACTCATCAGGTATCAGGATGAACCATGCAAAAGCTCAGATTTTTCAATTAGCAAGTGAACCTGATGCATTAATGAAAGATGTTAGCAGCATAACTAGTAACGTCAGGTTACAACCACTTCCTCAGTACCTAATCTTCATTACACTTATTAGGCAATTAGTGGTTGTGGACCAATTTTGAAAACTGCTAAAAGTGCAGAATTCAAAACATTCCAGAAATGCTAAAACACAAGTCTATGGAATTGAATAAAGTCCATTTGTTGGGTATGAGCAAATAACCCTGAAAAGGTCATGAGTCAGACCAAATTAAACAGATTTACTATGGAAAATCTTTCATCTGCCTATCTACAACTGTCTGAAACTTGTGTCAGAACTAAGTTAGCATGGTATCAAAACATTTGCTTAGTTTCAAAGGTAACAGTTAATCTGCAGCATATTTCAAGCTCAGTGTTCAAAAATTCACAACCAATTCACTGCTAGACCTTGGTTTTGATCACAGGGAACTTACCTGGTCCTGGCACAGAAGTTCAATCTTCTCCTCTGCTAGCACAGCAATGTCCTCCTCCTTTTCTTGTTCTCCTGCTTTCTCATTGTTGGAGGAGCTTGTTGTCTGAGATTCATTATCCAAGTTTATGATTTTCTCATACACATGCTCCATCACCTTTCTCACCTGAAGCATGTCACTGGCTGACAGTCTGTCTCTATAGGAGTCAGAGAAGTTTGTCAGGGAAAAAGCTCGAGAAACTGTATTTCTTATCCCCACAATACCTTAGCTGCAGCAAACTATGCAATTACGCGGAGAAGATCTTTTTATTTCCTAATAGTAAATTAGCAGGATCATCCAGAATACCATGACCTATGCCACCTATTTATCCAAAGATTCACACAGCAGAAAACTCAGGAAAGTGGTAAGATATTCAAAAGACTAGATAAAAGTCTGCACTGATTTCTAACCTACACAGCTCCCAGTTACAGCTCATGTGACTGGCAGACTAGCTTGCATTCCCTACTGTCAGCTTTTGTCCCTTTCCCTTTTAAAAAACAATTATTCATCGCTGTTAGCAACAGGAAACAAAGCTGTGGTTCTGAACAGACTAACAAGCTATAAGTTCATCTGTTTTCTGATTAAATATCACAAAAGACAAAATCTCATTTCAGTAGTTAGTTCTTAGACATTTCTTAGCATAAACCTTAACAACTGCCTGTTGAACCCAAAAGAAACCTATAGTTCTTCTAAATATTCTGATATAACTTAGTGCTTTAGAGCAATGCTGCTAAATGACTAAAAACTTCTACAAATTCATCAAGCACAAAACAATTCCCTAGAAATTCAAAGAATTGGTTTGGTGTTTTTCCTGTTGTTTGTTTTTTGTTTCTTGAGCTTGCAAGGTTTTTTCTGCAATTTTGATAGTCAAGCTTGCATTACTTACTTTTTTAGAGTTTTTGCCCCTGATGATGAATGAGGTTGGAGGTAGAAGGGAATCTTATTGAACTTGGGCATATTTTTCTAGAAGGAAACAAATTTCAGAAGTGTTAATTTAGGATGAACTGTTACCAGCTCCTATTGGCTGCAGCTGCTATGTGAAGTATATTCAGCTCCTAATTATCAAAACCCGTGAGAGATTCTTAATCAACTTCCCCACCACAGCCAACTTCCAAATTACTCATACTCCTGAGACACTTCAATTTAGATGATGCACAGATCATCTAGCTTTTGAATGTAAATTATCATTTATTTCAAAGGCAATTAGATAGTATCAAAAGACAGCAGCAAAATGAAGTGTATTCTCTGTTCCTGAGTTCCTCACTTGAAAAGGATACCAATTATGCACAGGAGTTTGAATTCTTTATCTACGGTATAGACTATCAAAAGAAATTGAGCAAAAATACCTTAACTGGACACATCAAAAAATGATGCATCTCAAAGAGTCTTGACTACAGACCTTGAGGCCATTTATTTTAAATACAAACAGAGCAAAAATTTAAAATGTCATTTCGGATACTGCAAAGTTGATTGTAGTACATCTCAAAAAACCAAAAAATGCAAAATTGATTCACCCAATACTTACATCCACAGTGATGTCAATTACCCATTGTGGCACCGTTTCATTAAGAAGCATGGATTCTGTTTCACCTCCTGAATCCCGACATAACAACCTGAGACACACAGAAATAACTTTTATTGTAACGACAATTATTGCCATTTGCATTAAAAAGCTTTCAGGAGAGGTCCTGCCCTTTTAATGGGCAGGCAGCTTGAACTTTGTTAGCACCACAAACTTACTGGGAAGAGATCACTTATTTTCTGTAAAGACCAGAAAGAGCTGTAGGAAGACAGATCTCAGAGCAGGATCTCAGGAGACTATGGCTATGACACAGAAAATTTATGAAAGTACTTTGCTCTGGATTGTGTTATGCTTTTGTGTTGAAGTACAAAACTGTCAGGAACAGGGAAAAGCGTTTGGCATAAAGCAATTCTCTTCTCCTTGGGGAAAATGAGCTTTGCATGCAAAGCATCTGCTAAGCCCTCACTAAAAGGAAAGAATAAAACCAATTTTAAGATGCAGTGATGCAAAAAAGCCACATTTTATTTTATAAATTGCAATGAGGGATTTTGTCAGAGTCCTGCAAGCCACCTTTTAGGTCTCATAAGCACAACTTGCTCCCTCCACTGGGTCTTTTCAGTGTTCTCTTGAGGAAGAGCTGTGTAAGAGGGAAGATCCACCAGCACAGAATGGAGGCAGGTATTAAGCTGTACTTACAATGCAAATACATTGCTACTACAGAAAAAAAAGTCAGTTTTCCAAGCTGAAAATTATTTCCCTGTTGTACTGACCAGTTCATGGACTGAAAGCGACATCATTTTTGGGCCTATTCAGCTTGGGAAACAAAGCCAACAGATCAAACATCCCCCACTCCTTAAATTTAAAATCTACTACATCAGTTAAATAAACACTTCACAGTGTCTGCAAGTTCAGCACTTGTTTTGCAACACTCTTAAACTGTTTCTGATGTACCACAGTTAGGTTTCTCAATGCAGAAGGAAAAGTAATAGAAGGGTAATTAGTACACACACATTGCAATACAGAACCTGTGCTCCTTCCTGCCAGAGATTAGGACCTTCCACTGGATCATCAACTATAATTCTGGGAGTAGAAACCAAGTCTCTAATGAGTAGCAGTTCCTGAGTAATTAATGCTCAGAGACCAGTACAACACACAAGAATCTAAAGCAGCACAATTTCATTCTAAAGCAGTTTAATATATCAGTTTGCAGAAAGAGGGCACCCAAAAATATTACACACAACTAGGGACTATACACAACTCTTACTGCTTTAAAACCCCACACCTTATTGATGTTCAAACTCACAGGCTCAGCTGGACAATGCCAAATCATCATCCCAGCTGCTTATTTTGCCTGCCAAAGGCATGTATTGAATGTACAGAACCGATCCAAGTAACATTTTTATAACATTCCTGCTTGCACAAAGAAAGCAATTGTTTAACCACTAGATTTATATTTCTGAGTTTTTATACCTGAACAAAGTGCGTCCTCCAGCCTCACCAAAAATAACTGGTGTATGTGGTGGCACTTGGAAGTATCCATTTCCTTTCTGGACTCTGTTCTCTTGCTCCCCATTCACTGTTGGAAAAAAAATCCACATACACAGCAGTGAGACTGCACTAGGCCTTAAAATTGGGCACATATTGCACCTACAGCAAATGTATTCAGTAAATTAAGATTGTAAGCTTCATGAAAAACAAGAAAATCCCCACTTCCATGACACAGCAAGTACATAAATAGAAATACTAGAGAGTAACAAGATCAATACAGGTTTGTTGAAGGCCTATTTCAAAAGCCTTCAAAAACAGGAAAATAGAGCCCAGGAGCCAAAACCTGATTATGAGGTTTTTTTCCCATTTCATTTGTCAAACTAAGCAATACTAATATCAGAAATCAACTAAAGAGACTCTGTTGAGACAAGACTTCTCTTCCCTCTACAGTGACAGTACAAAACTCTGAAGGCTGTTTGCATTGCTGTTCTACTCGGATTTGCCAGATGTCAAAACAGTGTACTAGGAAAGCTCAGATTCACAGTTCCTTGAAATTCCTGTGTTATAAATTCAATTTATAGCAGTATGGTCTTCAAACACAGAAGAATCTGATTCTATATCAGGTGGATAGGACAAGACTAAAGAAAAGTCAGCATTATTTATACACCTCTTGAACAGTGCAGCTTCTAATCAGCAGGTATCTTGAAACAATGTAGAAGAATTTAGATTCCCCACTTGCACTTCAGAAAAATCACGTCCATTACACTGTAGCATTTAGTTACTGTATTTGAAGAGATGTTGAATTCAAGCAATGTAAGAAATTTAATTGGCACAGACTCATGAGATTAATTATTCCTCAGCTTCCTAACCAGAAACACATGTAGTCAAAGAAAGGTCAGAAATTGTATTAAGCAAGGAAATCATGAAAGAAAATATATAATGGAAGGGGCAAACATGATCCTGAAGTTACAGCACGTGAAAAATCCTATAGTTTGAAAGATTTCTTCATAACACTTCTCTTAACAATTGAGAGGAACAACATTGCACATGTTTTGTGTTTACTTAAATTCTTATCTCCACAAAAATGCCAGTGTCCAACAGGTAGACTTCACCTTTTCAAGTCACTGCTCAATGCCAGTTTCCTATTTTTTTTTCTTTTGGAAGGGAAACGAAAACTGATTCTGTTGCAAATACTCCAAACATTCCACTAATCCACAATTCTACACAGGAATAAGCAGTGCAGCATCAGTGTTGCAACAACACAAAAGCCTGTGAGTGACACTTCTCATACCTTGCCTACCTCTAAGCTGTAAACTGCCAATACTCAACAGTCTGAGAAACAGCAACTTGATCCAGAAGAGTATGCCAAGTGCTCTAACCCACCATGGAGACCAGTTTTGAAAGAAGAAAGCAACTAATTCTTGGCACAATCTTGTCATGAAACAGCAAGACATGCTGAATGTATGGTCTTCTTAATTGCATCATCTATCTATAAAAAGTAATTTCTTAATCACCAGAGATTTTTCAGTCAACTCTGACTTGGGTTGAATTGATTTCCAACTCAGGAGTTACAGTTTCTTATTTTGCCAAATTCAGCCCCTATATTCACATGGCTGTGGTTTTCATCTAATGCCTGATTGGACTTAGCATTATTGCCTTAAAACACCACTCTAAGGTGCTTTCTATGGACCTACTCCATGTATTATTACACCAGAAGTATTTTTTCCAATAAATCTTCTATTTTATTATTTTGTTCATTGTACCTAGAAGAAAACTGGAATTATGTCAAGACAATACAGGCTAATGTTGGATAACTGAATCATTGCTCTTTACTGTCATTATCTAGTGTTTCTTTTCCAAGTCAAGCCTTAGTTTGCCAGTATTTGTTTTTCACCATTTTTCTGTAACTTCAGAACCACTTATTCATCTACTTTTTTTAAAGACAGACTTCTTAAGGTTTTTGCTGACACTTTCAGAAGTACAACACACTTTCTAGTGAAAAGCAAATTTAAAAGTGCTAAAAACCATTAAGTTTATAACGCATAGAGAGACAGGTGTAAGACAGAAAATCATGTATCATGTTTAAAAAACAGATACATAAACAAACAATGTGTGGACAACGAATAAAAAAGCAAAACATTAAAATACTAACCATGGTTTATCTCATTTTCTTCTTCATCCATTGGATTGATATGTGTTCTAGGCCAATACTCCAGAAGTGCTTGTAGCAGAAGCCCTCCAAGGTTTACTGTCAAGACACAGTGAGGAAGAACTTCAGTCACAGAAGAAACATGGGCAACATTACCTCCATTCGATCCACAGCTGAAAATTCTGAAGAGTTTGCTTTGGGAACAGAACTGCTCAAACTATTTATGGGCACAGAAATCTGCTTGTCACAATCTGAGACCTGCATGTTACCATCTTTCAGGAAAAGCTGATTTTAGAATCCCTGCTGTTGGATCACTCATGTGCTGTAAAATTCTCTACTTTAGGTTATAATTACTTTTTCCCTTTTGCTTATTGAAGGTTTAAGACAATTAAATGCAAAACCTGAACATGACTGAGATGTTTCAGAAGAAAGGAAATACTGTCTTTGGAGAACTTGCTACAGAATTTAGTATTAAGATAAGCCCCCAAATCCAACCAGATACTGACATGTGGCACTGGAGTATTTCAAAACATATACATCACAATTTATTCTGCTTTTTTTCTTAAAACAAACCACTACTATTAGTTAAAACTTACATTTTGGATCAGAACCATCTGGACTGCTAAATCCAGCATCCTTTGCTGAAACCCAGGCTGCAAAGCAGTCACTTTCATCCAAAGTAATTGTCAACATCTGTTGGCAAAAGACCATGAGGAAGAGGAATGTAATAGTTGTTTTAGATTAAACAAGTCTATAAATTTCTAATTTTGTTCATACTTAGCTGGGGATACAAGCCAAAGAATTTCTAAAAGCATGACAGCACACTTTGTTTACCAAACTGTATTAATTCATAATTGGTATTGCTGGCCCATATCATGAAGAAAAGATTAACTTAAAAAACTGTCATTCAGATTATTAAGAACAGAGGCAAAACTTGCTCTTTTACTTGAAAATAAGTTTAACCCATCAGATAAGCAATGAATGTTCTTCTAACTTTAACAAACGAAAACTTTGGTGAACAAACAGCGTATGAAAAAGTATAAAATATTGCAAAAACAATAGGTTCAGGAGTTGTATCTCACCCCAGTTTTCAGGTCCACTGAGAACCAGTTTGGCACATAGACCATTTTAAATCTCTTCTTAATTTCTTCTTCAAAATCTACTTTCCCAAGGTCTTCAACTTTACAGGCCTGTATACCAAAAGGAATGTACAAATACTGAGTAAGTCATATCAACACCTCAGCTCTTTCATTTGATTTTTATACACACTTGGAATGATTGTGACTTATGATCTCTCCCTGAGCACTGCAGTCCAAAAACATACAAGTTAAAGGTTAAATCTTCCTCAAAAAAATGGAACAATAATTTATACAGAAGTAATTTTTATTCTTTACCTCTGAAGTAGTGGCATCAAGCCAGTAGAGAGGTCTGGAAATATTACTTCAGATTACTAGAAAATATTTTCCCTATCACTGAGTAGACTGCTGTCTTCTAATACCCTCTGTCTTTTTTCTCCCCATCAGTACCAATACTTCACTACTCTCCACCAAACACCAGTATTTGCTGCAAATCAAGCAACAAATTCAGCTCAACTACTGCAATGGGAACAGCTGTGAGTGAATTTCTGTGCAGATGCTTTATTTGTTTTATTTCACACTTCTATTTTAAATGTTCCTTAAGTAATTCTGTTAGCATCCAAATTATTATAATGCACTTGCAGAGTCATCCTGAAACACATTTTAAGCAAACACTAAGGATTGCAGCCTTGAAATTCATTCCCTCAAAATCCAGTAAAAGTTATAGGAAGCAAAGACTGAAGAGTGCAGCTACAAGGAGTAAAACCTCACTCTCTTTTTCCAGCATCCTCAGTAAAGTCTCAGCTTTTGAGTGCAGGGATCTTACACAGAAGACAACACTGACCTGGAAATTAATTTCACCTCTACAGTGAGTATGTATTTAAACATATATTACGTGACACTTCTCAAAGCCTTACCAAGAAAAAAAAAACAACCTGAATGAAAGTAAAAATTAACATTAGCATCTGACTTTGGTCCTGGGATCTAACACTGAACACCTAAATACATACGGAAAGAAAAGCTATTAACTTTTCCAAAAGTAATCTAGGTAACTTTTAGTATAAATCTATATCTTCCAACTTTATTTCTTTCTTTTTTACTTCAGTCAGCAACTCAGTTGCTTGAGCACGCTTTATTTCATTACTGATCTTTGATGGTGCACTGCATAGTTCAAGATGAAGAAAATATTTATAATTTAAGCAGAATTTTGCCAGAGAAGAAATTGCTGACCATCTCACCGATCTAGGATTTGAGTCCTTTCTCTCTGCATTCTTCCCCCTCTCTTCTGACAAATCCTTGGGTAAAGCAACAAAGAAATGTCCCACCAAGTCTCCTTTGTCTCACAGAAGTAAAAAACACTAAGCAAGAGCCAGGCTTCCTTCTGTTCACTTTCCTGCCATTCCTGCCTTCCTGACTTACCAGCTAACATGACCCTTCTTTGAAACAAACCCATATCAAAACAGACATTGCTATTTCCTGGAAAAAATTCAAGAGTCTGAATTTCAAGAGAATGCAGATGTCAGCCTCACTTCAGGCAAAGATGCAGAAAAGCTCAGAAATGCCCTCTCTTCTTTCAAAAGGCAAACTTGGTATGATATCCCAGAAAGAAAGATGACTTTCTACCACAGGAATATACACTTCTATAAAAGTGGTACAAAATAACTAATCATCCAGCAGTAGAAACTTAATCTGAAATTATATACTTACCTTCAAGACATCCCAGTACGCCACATTATTATTTGTGTCTTTGGTTAATATGTGTCTCTTGTCATTAAGAATGTGGCACTGAATAATACTAGCACCCCCTGGCAAACAAACAAGAATTAAGGTTACTACAGTCTTTTTTTTTTCTAATATCACATTACATTAAATTGCATAACATGACATATGCTGTTCTTTGGTTTCACTCTTTTGTGTAAGGCTGGGATGTTACCAATGTTTAAACACAATTTTAATTGTAACCACAGTGGATAGACAATAACCCCATTGTTCTGGTTGAAATCACAGCATTTAGTTTTTAAGAAAACTGAGTCAATCTTAATGCTCTATCATTTCTTCTAATGATAACAGATTTTACAAGGTCCTCTGCAAAACAGCTGGTTACCTTTTATAACTTGGTCAGGCTGTGTACACAGGGGGGGTATGGGATTGGTACAATCATTATCATAATCTCCTGATGCTCTAAAGTTATGGATTCCCTTCAAAGTCTAAAGAGAGAAAGAAAAGGACACATTCATAATAATCTACAAACTCTGCTTTTATCTGTGAGTAATGACTGCCAGTTCACACTGCTATTTAGATGTTAACTGCCCAGTACCAAAAAAGACAATTTATTTCTAAAAGTAGCATCAATAGAGAGCAAAGGAAGTAATTCAAATCTTAATGCCTTTCAATCAATTTCACTATTAGTGTTTTGTGATTTTTTTTAAAGAAAGCTTACAGATCACAGCACATCTCAATCAAATTAAAAACATCAACCCAAGAGTTCCCAAACCAAGACTGCAAGTCCCATGACTACTCAATTGTTAATTCACAGTCTGTAAAATGTATCACTTACCCATTTATTCACAGAGGATTTAGTTGTCGCGACCCAAAGTGCTGGAGGAGGATCAGCTGATCTATCAAGTTCCATCTAAATAATGAAACAAACTTTCAGTCATGCTTAACTTAGTTTTGCTTTGATAATTATTGTCTTGTGTAGACCTGCTCCCATAATTGAAACTACGTCAGGAACAGCACCACTTTCAGTTTGCTGCAGAAATACGAAACTTAAATGAAAAGTAACTTAGCTGAAATTTCTGAAAACCCAAAGGAATCATTACAAATATTCAACAAATGAATTCTAGACATGGACAACAGTAGATGCAATGTGTATAAACACACAGTAGTTAAAAGTTGCTTCTATTATGATGCAATCTTGTCTAATGGACAGCTTGATAAGTACAGAATTTCCTCAATTACTTTGTATTTAGACAATTCATATGGTCAAGATGAGAATGTCAGAAGTTCTGCACTAATGAAAAGGCACAACTTGATATATTTGGCTCTGACGTTACAATTCTTAGACATTAATGAAGCACTGTAGCCAAGACTAGAGACCCCTTCTGTCCTCTGTACAGCTGACCACAGCTTTCATTTTCCATTTGGAACTGAAATTTCTCCTATTCTGACTTTTTCAGAACTAAATTAATGTATCCAGGATTTTATTTTAACACACTGAGTTAGAGTTCACTCACAAGGAAAAGCAGTTCGCTTGTATCTATTGGTATCTGTTTCAATTGCACACTCCTCATACACCTGCAGGTTCCAAGGTCATGTCACAGGAGTTACAGACAGCAAAAAAAAAAAAATTCAAAAACCAGTCTCTCTGAAAGACTTAGACTTATGCATGAAAACAACATGTTTAGGTGTTCAAAATACCCACAACCAACTTTACTCCTCATTCCCATGAGTAAGTAACAGATTCTAACACAGTCCTGTGCACATATGTTGCTGCCAAGCAAATTCCATTTTTGTACAAAACCCTGGCAATGCCAACTCAGTTTCTTAAAACCGTACTAGAGCCTGGTAAAACCAGATTCTTATGTCTGCAGAATATTTAATTTCAGTAATATCTGAATTTTCATATTTTAAGTTGCTACCAGGCATTCATCTTCTTTTGACAATTAAGCTTCAGATGCAATTTAGTAGACAAAGCTGATCTGCTGAAGATGTGGTATAGTAAACACTTGTTAGCCACCATGAATTCTTTCATCAATTTATACCTCAAGCCACTGTTTCATGAGGCAACATGCAATTACCCTTTTATACTGTGAGGATGACAGAACACGAGCACAGGATGCCCAGAAAGGCTCCGAACTCTCCATCCCTGGAGATATTCAAGCCATCTTAATGTGGTTCCAGCCAAATGGCTCTTGGGCAGGGGAGAGTGGACCAGATGATCTCCAGATATCACTTCTAACCTCATGTATTCTGTGGTTCTCTGAATTAAACTCAATTACCTTAAGAACTGGTGCCTTTTCTTCACAGATAAGCACACGGATATCAGGATTTCGTAAATCTGTACAATAAATCTTCCTGTCTCTTCCTCCTGAATAAACATGAGTGAAAGCTTCATTGACCTGCAGAGCCCAAACACCTTCATCATGGACTCGGTACGTGGCTATGCACCTCTGCTGCCCAAGGGACCACAGGCGGATTGTCCCGTCAGAGCTGCCTGAAAGACACTGAGCAACAACCAGCACACTTCAATCAACCAGGTATTTAAGTTTTTAAAACATTTTTCCCCATAAAAAGCTTTGGTAATTCGTACAGTTCATTTTTCCATTAAGATGGTGCTAAACAAAAACTGGCAGATAATAGCTCTAGTCACAATTTCTAGTGTTTTATGTAAACAACCCCATCCACACCTAGAAGAACATGTAATAAAAAAAACTTTCACCCATCAGCCTGCCTCCCTTAACCACTAAATATCTGTAATCTATGACATCAAATAATTACATTGAAACGAACTAATGACAATTCTGCTTTCTGTAAAATGCCTTTGTCTTGGGTGTAAGCACATACCTGGGTGCCATCTCTGTTCAACAACAAAGCTTTTACATTGTCCGTGTGCCCTTTGAGTTTCATCAGTTTTGCACAAGTCCTTGGATCCCAAACCCTTAGAACCTATGGAAATTGACATTGCATAACTGGTATTAACACCATGCTTCACACCAATGTGTTTCCTCTGCAGAAATTAAGTCTCTCCAAATGAATCAACCCTTATTCTAAACACATGGACATCCATCACTGAAAATGTATGTTAGAACAAGACAGACATAACTATATGTTATGCAGCTCTAATAATCAGATGTGATCTTCTCTTGATTTTAATTTAATTTGTTCTGGCTTTTTCTGTCTTCTTAAAGAAATTAAAAGAATGGAAGGGACTGGAAACAGGGCAGCATGATGTGGGCAAGAAAACTGATTCTGAGAATCCTCTGAGATGTTTCACTAGTGTATCCTATTTTCATTTTTATATTATCTTGGCAATAAAATTCTCTCAAGGTTAGATTAGGTTAAAAAAAAAAAAACAAAAAAAACAACTCACAGAGACCTAAGCCTGTTTCACCTTCCTTTACAACAAAGAGCAAGGGCTGTCTCTTGGGAACACTTGAGCTTCATTAGCTCACTTCATTTCCCACCTCCTGCAGGGATCTTGCAAATTGCTGGCACCTTCTTTCCTACCTGCAGCAACTGCTTCAGTCTTGATAATCATCTGAGTGATGTGTCCTCAAAATCAGAGCTCTTGCAGGGAAATGTAATGATCTCTGACAAAGAGGGTTACACAGGATGATCTGATTGTCTCCCCCATGTATTAAAGCTCTGTGGCTACATCACATCTTCAGACTGAGGCAGGATTTGTATCCTACACTTGCACTCCCACTTAAAAGAAGTGTCTGCCCTCACTATTGAAAACACAAAAGCTGCTACAGACACGACATTGAAAATGGATAAAATTGTCTCTTTATACTAAAATCGAACTGAAGTAAAATAAACCTTACCAAATTTTGCTTACCTTTTCAGTGGACCCTGATACAATAACTGTTCCCATTTGATTCATTGCAAGGCTGTAGATTGAGTCTTTGTTCCCACTCAGGGAAGAAGCTATTTCAAAATAAAATTTAGATTTTCAATTTCAATGCTGTCATTTGGAAAACATACTTATTCACTCAAAACTGTTGACCCACAGAGATAGTGCCACTCTGCCCCATACACAGAGTTGCTTTAAGAAAGACTAAAGTCATCATACTGCTAGGAAAACCCCATTCTAATCCTTAATCTAATACTGCATGAATACAAAGTAACCCCTCAGACTGGTGGTCATTACAATCTTGCTGCCCTTTTGGCACCACAGTTCTTTGCCAGGACCATCAAGCTACTCTCGCTCAATAATTTTATTGGAGTATGACACTTGTGATCTTGTAACACACAGCATTTGGATTTAAGTGCAGAGATTTTTTTCCAAGCCAAGTAACAGTAAAATTCTAAATTTTATATTAAAGGCTGCTCTCCTAGCTTAGCAGAGATGCAGAGAATTTGCACTGCAGCACTGAAATGTGTTATTTGAGCAGGGATGCTACCTCTGCATTTGTGAAAACCATATGGCAGCTCCTTAGCATCACACCTACCATCAGAGCTGAGGAATTCTATACCATCCCGGAGGAATTCTATACCATCCAGCCTAATCCACTTTTGGAGATAAAGTACCAGTCCCTCAACTGGGAAAAGCACAGACAGCAAATGAAAATCATCTATTTAGAGAGCACAATCAGGCATTTCATCAAGATTTAAATCCATACCATCAGTATGCCAAGAAGGCTGAGAATAGCAAACTGCATGGCCAGCAAAAAACGTGAAACTTCACTCAATGATTTATTTATATCATAGAGCTAAGTTTCCAACACGGGACTCGTAACCCAATATCATAATGTAATATTCCATTTTGTCACAGTGGAGGAGCCTGTGTCAGGGGAGGTTTAGGCTGGATATTATGAAAAGGTTCTTCCCCCAGAGGGTGGTTGGGTACTAGATAGTCTCCCAGGGAATGGTCACAGCCCCAAGGCTGCCAGGGCTCCAGAGTGTTTGGACAACACTCCCAGGCACAGGGTGGGATTCTGGGGTTGTTCTGTACTGGGCCAGGAGTTGGAGTCAATCAACTCCAACTGGACTGAGAGTCCCTTCCAGTTCAGGGTATTCTATAACTCTATGAAGAATTACGCAGCTTTGCTTCAGGGTCCTCTTAGCCACTGGTTAAAGCTATCCAAATGCAAACTGTCAAATGAAATCTATTATTTGGAGCTAAAATAAACAGAGTCTCCCCCTGTCCCCAGAGAACAGCTAAAAGCAAAACACAGAACTGAAAACTCTTAAAATTAGCACACTGTTCAACAACCATAATAATTTAAGAAAGGATAATATACAGAGCTATCAAAAGCTAGGTAGCAGGAATGCTTCTTAAATGTACAGAAGCAAAATTTATGCCAGAAAAAAAGCAAAGCTCAACTCCACCCTCTTCTGGAAAGGACTACCTCTCAAAAGCTAAATCTCTCCACTTAATTTGAATTATAGCTCTGCTGACTGTCTTCTTCCTAATGCTGGCTTGTGTACACTGCTTCCAGGTAATCAGATAGCAAATTAATGCACAAGAACAATCTTCATTTGTACTCTGAAAAAATCAATACTGTTTGAAAGGATTTAAGCAAACAGGTTCTATTAGGACATATACTGTGTTCTTCACCATAGAAATACTGTTACTGGGGAGCACTAAAATAATAGAAAAAAACCCCTCTGCTTTCTCTTCCTCCTCCTTATGAAATATTTGTGTTCCTACTCTAGAAATGCAAATTTCTCCCTGTCACCTTAGAGGTAATGTCTCCACTTCTATTTGATCTTGGGTTCAAAACAAGCACCAGTTCCTCAGTACGCCCCATCTCCTGTTTCTAATTCACTTGAATCGTTTAGGTTCTGTATCACTGGTACACTGCTCAAGAAACATTTTTGGTTTTTTATTATCCCACAACCAAGTTTTCCTGTGAGCTCACAAATAAATTCTTCCATCAAAAAAACTCTGTTCAAGTAGAAGACAGCAAAACTTCCAGTTACCGGCAAAGTTTGGCTATAAAATAATTTTTCTTTCAGTGAAAGAAAAAGAAATAGAAGGATTTTATATTTCTGGGGAAATATCAGATAAATCTCTTTAGTTATGTCCAATCGTGCCATCCCAACATTGTTCTGCAGTGCAACACAGCCCTCTAAATCCATCTCTCTTCCAAAGTCTACTCAGACATGTCAGCACAAGGCTATACTTGAATTAAAAAGTCCTGTAGACAACAAATGCAAAACCGACAGTTCTGCCCAGCAGGTGCACCTTTGATTTTAGAAGCCATCAAATCCATAAAATTAACACACCTTTTAGAATCAGCCAAATACAGTAAATAAAAAACCCACACCAACACAAGTACAGGCCTGCCTCTTATTTATAGTATGACATGTTCCTAAAATGTTGTAGGAGTATTTTGTGCCAATTCCAAATTTTAGTTTTGCAGATTTTCCTTGAGTCCTTCCTAATCTATGACTGAGGAAGCAACTAGGTTTATATAAAAATATTGAAGTGTGGCAGTGTGCAAGATGGTTCTGCTCTTTCCCAATGCACACATGAGACTCTGCTATTGCTTAAACTTCTATCAAAGTGTAACATGAAAGAGGTCACTGCGAACACAATTTTTCCAACCTACCTAAAAAGCAGCAGAGGACACTGTGGTCACACTAGATCCTCTTTCTCAAAAGATCTACTGTAAAATAGCCAGTAGAAACCAGGATGCCATGAGCCAGATGTTATTCACTTAAATCCAACTGAACCTAAAGACTGGTGTGACACTTCCTAGAAGAGACACTTAAACAGCTCTACCCTGACCATTCTAAAAAAGGCAGTGTTGGAAGTGCTGCATAAGGAAAGAACTCACAATTTACCATAATGCCTTTACTAGGAGAGAGAAGCAGGAGAGATGAATTCCTAACAGATGATAGTGACACTGAGAATTAACCCTGATGAGTAAAATCCACAGTTTCCCCTTGCCTTCCAGTCCCTACTGAGTTAGATCTCACCAGGACATTAGCCACATATGTAATCAGTGCCTCATATTACTATGGTTTTTAATTTAGTTTATCTAGTATCTATTCTTCTGACAGAGATTTGATAAATGTATCAAGTCCTGCTTTAGAAGCTGTACCACCGGTTTTTCTCAACATATATACAAACAAAAACCAAATTCCAAATTATAAAACACGGAAAACATGGGAAAAAATAAGCTAAGAGAACATTTCTGTAAAAGGTTAGTTGGGAAGCTAAAGGATTCTCAAGTTACAGCTCTATCAACTTTCAGAGAAACCAGCACATCACAGCTCAGGAGAAACAGTTCAAAAGACTTGTCCTCTATTCTAAATGCCATGCCTGTTGGCTGCTCCAGATTTCCAGCTATTATGTAACAGAACAAATGGACCGAATGCATACAAAACCCATCTACAAATTTCTTGCTCATTTTTTATGTACAGATAGAAACAGGCACGCTTAGTTTTAAATTGATCTCACATACTATGCTACTCAAACTGCATTGCATTTGCCTCCCCTCCCCAGACACCTACTTGTGACAGTGTTATTTGAGGCAGTCAGTGCTGTGAGAGTATTTACATCCCAGAGGAATATCTGTCTGTCCAGCCCAGCAGATGCTACCAGCTCCTTATCTTTTGCATATGCTAAGGCTTTCACATAGTCCTGCAATAAAATAAATGTAACAATATGAGTCAACAACATTATCCTTTTGAAGTCTACAGCTCAATAATTGTAAGAATGGCAGTGATCACACGCAGTATTTACAGATAATGTTTTTCACCTTATGCGTCCTTAGTGTTGACATGCAAAATCCCTTATGTGCATTCCACACTTTAACAGTAGTATCTGAAGAAGCAGATATCACTAAATTGGAAAGAATAAAGACTAAATTTTAATGGCTTATATATTACTTTAGAGCATATTTGTACTATGCTAATTTGTTTTTCAAAAAATATTAAAACAGTAATTTAAACACACATTTCAATTTTCATTAAAAGAGCTGCTTACACCATTTACCAAATTTACAATATACATCATAAATTACTTTTAAATGCTAAGAAAAAGATAGAAAATAATTAAAGCAGCAGATAATTTACTTGCATACAATGTCTGAATACTGCAGTTCTGAAACTTAAGTACTCACATGTTTTGCCATTGCAGCAGAGCACAATGTCATTTACCCAATCTGTGTGATGTTCCATAGATGCTATATAAGGGTCTTGCTGCAAGTTAAAAAAACAAAAAGCTCATCAAAAATGAAGAAGATTGTGATTATCACATCCTACTGTGATATTTTCTTCAACCTTCACATGGATCCAAAGTTTCCTAATGCAGAATTGCTTGAAATCACTATTGCAGAACCCTTTTGTGAGAACTACACAGTTACGTAAGATACCACAGTATGAGCAACATCAAAACGATTTTGTGATCACAGTAATTGGCAGCTGTTAAAAATCATGAGGTACAGCCCTGTAGGCAGCTTACCAGACAAATAACTTGGAAAAACTGTAGTTTAGACCCAGGAAGTCTCTCCTGACTGACCTTGTGCTGATTGACACTCCATATCCTTATGATGGAGTCCCGGCCTGCTGTGAAGAGTCTGTTTAATGCTGGGTCCAGCTGAAGTGCATTCACCCCATTTCGGTTGTACTTCTCCACTTCATCTCTAATCACATAGGAGACCTAAAATACATTTGCACAAATCCAATTATGGTATTAAGATATTGACTTGGCCATAAAAATCTGAACATCTCATTTCATCTTTGTGAGGTTCTTGAGTAGAAAATATTAAGTTTTACAAGCCCGGTCTGTCAGTATGAGAGTTACCAGCACCACCTCAGTCATTTCCCCTTGAAAATAGGGAAGAGTCATAGAGAAGATTCAGCAGTGATAGAACTGGAGCCCAAAAGACTCTTTAATCATTACAACTTAAGCTTAGCTAGACCCAGAGAATCCTCAGGTCAATTCCCTGCTGTGTATAAATATTCTGGGTCATCTTAAGACAACAGACATGAGTCTGTGTTTCCCTTCCCAACTGGGTTCCTGGGTTACTGGGATGACAGTAGTTCCCAACCACACAAGGGAGAGGATATGGTTGCCACAGTTTACAAAGCACTGAAAGACTGCAGATAGAAATTCAAGCTATTTCAGGTGCTATTATTTTTAAACCAATTTTTTACAAACTACCTACCTGCCAATATAATAAACTCAAACTTTTACTGCTCTTTCAGATAAATTACTCCTTTAGTTTATCTCCTTCCATATTTGATCGTACTGTGTGCAACAGCTATTTCCTGGATTTGTTCAGAAAAACTAAAAGGAAACTTCAGGAGACCCTGAAAGGCCACAGCACTCTGCATTGTTTAGCATTCAGCAAACACAATCCTAAGGTACTGCAGTTTCTTCACAGCTACTGCACTCACTCCCAGGCTCCCTGGGTTTACACAGGGTTTACACACTACTCTGAGGAAAGCCCTCACACTGAGGGAAAAGGAGGGCAAGCTGTCAGTTATGCATTGTCCCAGATTCTGTAAAATATCAGAACAAGGTAAAATTTCATGCTTGGTATAATCAAATCTGCTCAAAGCAGGAATCATCTGGATACACAAGTACCAGCGTTCTGAAAATGTTTGCAGGGAGTAGTCTTAGGCTAGAGATCTGAAAGCAATTTTTCACTCCAGTAACTGTGTTAGAGTAGTGTAGAGAAAACATTTTCCAGATCAGATCTCAGTTACACAAAATAAAACCAATAAATCAAGATGTTCAGTGGTCCTTATCACTGAAGACATATTTTATAGCAGCTCAGATTCTGTACCATGAGAACTGACAGCTCCATTTGGTGGATGTGGGCCACAGCTCCACTGAATTATCCCATTCCCAGGCAGCACAGCCAGAGGACTGATGCTTCCAGAAAACACATGTCCAGTGCTATTCTCTGTTTGAGAAACAACTGCAGCAGCTCTACAGACCAACACTGGAGGATCACAATTAAGAGCCTCCTGAATCTTTCTGCTTTAATACTCTCCATTCCCATTCCACAAGTCCTTCACTACACTTATTAATGTTACATCCCAATGCTCTTAAAGACCTTCTATCAGGCACTCTCAGCCGTTTTAGTACTACAGCTCTTCCTCCCAGCTTTAGATTGTGTCCTCATTTCCAGTATTTTCAGCTTCTCTCACCCATTCCAGACTCATCCATAACATTCTTGCTATCCATGCTCAAGTTTCCACCTACACACAGCTTCAGAGACGTTGCTGAAAGAAGACACCATCAACCACGCAGAAGTGTTATGTTAAAACACTTCAAGTATTATTTCTTTGTGACATGCGGAGAGCAAGATGTATGTGCCACTCCTTACCTGGGCTTAATCACATCATGTCTATATTGCTAAGACATCCACACAGACGGTCCATAAAACAATGTTAAAGTCAAGTTTTAACATGACACAAACACCAGGCAAAGGGATGCCCATCAAATTCATGCTGCTGTCAAACTCTTTGAACAAAGCCAATGAAAACATTCAGTTAAAAACACTAAGTGTGAGTAGCTAAGACACAAACCTAGAGGTCAGTAGACCAAATTTGATGCACGTTAGTAGAGAGAACAATATTTTCCTGATACAGTATCAGGCTCAAGATCAGCTTTTGATTTCCCAACTGCTAGCAATATATTCTTTGAGAAATCCTCAATTTTCAGGTTTATATCTCTTCTGTCAGTCACCTCCCATATTTGTTATATTTTCAGGTATAATTTAAAAGCTCTTCATTCCAGTCATAAATTAGACTGTCAAACTATGTTAGTCACCTAAGCATGGTAGTGCTTATGCTTTTTGCACATAATGTTACTTTTTTTAATTTAAAGGAGCTCAAGGAAAACACAGCCACAAATACTTAAAAATGCAAGAAAAGCAAATGATGGCTTCCTTTAGTAAACAAGGTACTTTTCTTACATGATTAGAACTTTCACAGGACTTTGGAAATTGAGACGTATTTCCTTCCATTACATTAATGTTGATGGAATTAAAGTGAACTCAACCAAATACTGTTTTTCCCTCACCCAAAGGCATGATCAGGGGAGAGAGACAACCATTTCTCACTACCAACAGTACTGAAGTATTCAAAGTTCAAAGTTAATTTGCTCTTTACTCCTTGTAATGGCTTCAACATATTGAGTAAAACACCTCTTGGCGAGTATTGTTTTTATTTTAAAAGAACTGTGACAAAGAAGTTATGTTGTTTATTGTTCCATGGTAGATCTGAGCTGGATCTCAGCAGCAACTGAGCAGGAAACTCAACATCATCCTTCATTCTCCCTGTGAGAAACTTGAGAAAGTAACTCTGCTGTAACAACTCGATTAAACAAGATTAAAATCTTATTTTCCATTTTTTGGGGTGTAAATGTGAGAGATCTTTGATGGAAAAATAATATGGCAGAACAATGAAAAGAGCTTGACACAAAATTCCCCAGCAGTGACTGCTACAGTTCACAAAATTCAATGAGTTACTTTTGTCTCTTCTCAGACTTACAACTCTACAAAGTGTTATTTACTATCCATGGAAGGAATAGTACACTTGTCCTGATAATCTGTCTTTAAAAGTGAAGGAATAAGGGTAAGAAGAAAAACAAATCCCTTTTTAATAAAGATTAGGTAATGATAACTTCTTATAATGGGAAGAAACTGTGACAGGCATTTTTCAATGATGGAAGTAATTCTAACCCAAATTAAGCATGGGCTCCATTAAATTATTTTTAAAATTGCTAATACTAAAAGCATAAGCAGAGAAAATTAAGATGCAAGAAAATTATTCTGTGGTCAGCAAGTTGATGAGACACCACGTCAACATTTCAAACAAACATTGCAATTTAAGCACTTGGCTAAGGACATGGCAACCCATTTGTCCTGAGAACAGCATGAAGTGAAAATGGCTAAAGCAAAAAATGGAATCTCCACCTCATTTTGGAGACCTAATGATATCCGAGTAACTGTTAGTCATTTACACTAAAAATACTTAATAAATGTATTTTCTCATCGAAAATAAAAAATGTTGAATGGTCCATTTCTGCTAGCCAGCCATTGAGTCTGAAATAAATATCTTGTATATTAACAAAACTAGAACAAGACACACAGCACATGTGGCTGAATTAAAAATAACCCCATGAGACATTTGCTGAACACCACATGGAACCCTTTGGAAAGTGAGGTACAACACCAGAAGCATCCAGGCTTGTACTCAAACACATTAATTTTATATTAACAGAGAGAGAAAAAATTAGCCCCCCCAAAAAAACTCTTGAAAGGCTGTGGAAATGCATGGGGAAATAAAAATGGATCAATAAAAGCAACAGCAAGTTGACTAAAAGAGCTGACACTTGTGTAAGAGTGGTGGACACACAGCCAAGTCCACAAAACAAAAACATTCACTAATAAGAACAGAGGAAGAATGCTGATAATTCACATATGGTTCTCCATATGGTTCTCCACTTGGGGGGGAAAAAAGGTGAGAAAATGCATTTTGTTTGGTTGTGTTTTTGAGTGTCACTTAGTACAGAAATAAGATATATTAGTAGCTTTAGTAAGTATCCAAAACAAATATATAAAGTATATATTCATGCTGGTACGTACACTAACATATCTAAACAACATAAATGCAATAATCTTTTGGCTGAGGAGAAACTACTGTTATAAAATTCTCCTGTGCTCCTGGAACACATTTTCTCACTGTGAAGTACCAGATTGTGCCTGGAAAGGGCTGTGGAGGTCCCCAAGCTCTCAGTGGCATTCTCTGCACGCAGCACAGGCTGGAGCACATCACTGCTGTGCCCTTTGCATCAGTGCACAGAGCCAGGGGCAAACCACAGACACAGGAATGGCTGGGCTATAGATCACCATGGCTTTATTGGCACCACGGTCTCCGAGGTGCAGGGTTTGTGGGATATGAAATATTTTACAAGCAACCAAAGCCTTTGAATTCGACACTGCTGTGGCTTTTATAAGCTCCCATAATGAGTAAGAACCTTCCACAGCAGCCGTGCACAAACATCACAAACATCCACTCATTCTAAAGAGTTTACGGGATTCAGTACCCCAAATTGGATCAGGATTAATCATTTTAATGACTACCTAAGAGCCCCAGAGACAAAGCTACTGTCAACAGATACACTCATCCATGCAGGAAACACATTGTAAGTCCTGCAAGAAATTCACTTGGCTTTGTGTGCCAAAATGTATCAGCTGATGTGGGATCATGTTATCCTTGTTACATTACATGCCATATAACAGATTTTATCTTCACAGATGGGTAAAATCTGCTTTTAAAACATCCCACCAAACCATGTGGAGGAAACAGTAACCAGCTGAGCTCTGAGGACACTTATTCCTTGTTTCTAAGTGAGCAATTAAAAAAAAAATATTTCTCAAAATCACAAGAGGCTTCCATGAGATCTGAATTGAATCAAGAAACAGATAAGTAGCAGTGAAGCACCAAGGAAAAAAAAAAAAAACCACCCATTGCTTTACTATCTTGGTGGAGCATATGTATCCCTAAAAATATGTTTTTTAATTAAGGAGACTATTCGAATTTTAGCAGGGTCTCCAGGCTCTGGAATAAAAGTAATGGAAGGCATTAAGAAGCTAATTTTATCCTTTTACAATGGAATCAATACACTTGCTAAATACTTAGTTTGCTTAAGTATTATACGTGAAATAAACATATGTAACTATGACTTTTACATTTATTGTATATAAAATATGAAAAGTACACAGATATCAAGTCTAGTAAATTGCAGTATTAGTGCACATATATGACAAATCCAGTTTAAAAAGATCACAGAATGGTTTGGGTTGGAAGGGACCTTGAAGATCATCTCATTCCAACCTCTGCCACAGGCAGGGACATCTTCCACTATCCCAGGTTGCTCACAGCCCCATCCACCCTGGCCTTGAACATATCCAGGGATGGAGAATAAGATCTTCTTTTCTACAGTCTTATTCTGTACAAGACTTAAAGACAGAAAGTGCTCAACACTCATGCAATCATATTACAAGGATGCTGATCCTTTTATGGCAAAATTCCCATGTGTTGTCAACAAGTTTTGAGTGTGGGGGTAAATTTATTCTGTTCAGGGAGCAAGTTTGGGAGAGAAGTTATAATGCAATCCCTCCAGGGCTGCTGCTTCAAGGCACCTGCTGAGAAGTGGCTTCATCTTGACTTAATCCCCAGGATGACATCTGAAAGCTGCAGCACACGGCCAGCAGCACTGTCTGACACACCTCTGCATCCTCACTCCCTTCCCAAACCAGACAACCTCTTTCCTGCAGCCTTCAGACAGGCAGGGCTAAGCTCAACAAACACCTGCCACTGGATATTTCAAATGCCTGACTCCCATTTAAAGAATTACATTTCTTTCCTTCTTCTATCCACGGAATTTGTTTTGAGGCCTAAAACATCCACTCTGATTAAAACCTTAGAAACCACAATTATATGCAGGAACAGCCTAAACTCACTATTTTGGATGGTTTAGCTTACCAGTAAAACAGGTGCATCCAAGATAATAATAGTTCTGATTTTCATAAACTTCGCTCAGCTCTCCTGCCATGTAAGGAAACAAACTGCTCCATGCCTGAGAGGTGTCTTTTGTAAAAACCTCTTCTTCCAGCCTCAGAGGTTTGGAACAGATTTCGCCAACTCTATCTCTCTCTCAAAAGCTTAATGCAGAAGCACCCTAAAGGCTCAGTCACTGAGAAGTAAAATAAAGCAGGAGTGGTTTTATCTTTCAAACAGCAGACTTACAGTGCATTGGCTAAGACACAGATCAGTGCGGCAGTACATGAAGTGAAAAAATACCAGATAACACAGTGAGAACAGACAAGAAGACATCACAAACCAGCACAAAATCACCTGTAAAAAGAAGCTTTTGAGCTAAGTAGTGCTGGGAAAACAAAAAAAGGAACAATGTGCTCTTTGATGCATGTTGCTGTCAGGGAAACACTACTTCATAAATAGAACTACATTAAACAAATATCAAGGTATAATAAAATCCCCCTCTTTAGGTGTGCACCAAACAAAGCTTTTTGCAAAAAACTCGATTATGGCACAGGCAATTAAGTCAATAAAGGGATATTATACTCTGGATTCTTTGTATTTTAAAGCATGTCCAGTTTTTTTTCTGGTAAGGTGAGGGAATTCTTTATATAGGATTGACAGAGTGGTTCCCTTAACCACAGAAAACACTAAATGCTCTAAAGATATGTACATTTCCTCTGTGTGATAAATGATGTGTCCAAAAACCAAACCCACCTCTGTTTTGAAAGCTCCTAATGCTATTTCAAGCCTAATCAATATTTCATTTGACCACACTGGATAGGTACAGCTAAAACTTGCATTTGCCACTAGGCAGCTTTGCATATTGATAAAACATTAAATCTTTTCCATAGTGAAAGCTGTAAAAACATCTAAAGGGCTGGCAGTATCACAAACAAGAAGAAAAGTGTTGGGGACCATAAAATAAAATAATTTTCATTACTTTTACTGTCAAAAAGCCTTGACTTTTTATACACAGTTTGGTAATTCCACCCTGCACCAAGACTACACCAATGTGCCCATAACTATACGTGAGCCCAAACCACAGTTTAATTCTTTCTCTACACCCACCTGACTGCCTGTGCCATTGGTTTCCTTAAACAAATGCTGCCTGGAGCTGGCAAGGAGTACTTTTGAATTCGGAGAAGAAAAAACCCTGCTCCTTGCTCATGTGTGCAAAGGGCCAGAGGATTTTACAGAGGCTAAAAGAAATAGGATGCAAAGCAGATCACAGAACCATGGAATGGTCTGGGCTGGAAGGGACCTTGCCGATCACCCAGTTCCACCCCCCAGCCCTGGGCAGGGACATCTTCCACCAGACCAGCTTGCTCAGACCACCGTCCAACCTGCCCTTGAAAAACTCCAGGGATGGGGNCCCCGCCACAGCGGCCGGGGAGGCGTTGGACAGACCCCGGGGGCGTGCGGCGCCGCCTGCCCTCCCCGCAGCGCTGTGGCGGGAGAGCGGCCGACTGCGCTGCCGTAGAAACCCCGCAGACCTGACACGCCGCCGCCGCTGGCGTGGCCGGCGAGGCTCCGGGCTCCTCTTGAGCCGTCGCGACCCCGCCGCGCCCTCACCTGCACTTTCCGCCGCCCCGCCGTGTTCTGCCGGTGATGCGCCGCCATCTTGCATGTTGACACTGTGGCGTCATGTCCGGCCGGANATGGGGCATCCCCAGCTTCACTGGCAAACTATTCCAGCGCCCCACCATACCCACAATAAAGAATTTCTTACTAACAGCTAATCTAAACCTCCTCTGGCACCAGATACAGCGGCGGCAGGAACCTGCATCTCTTTCGCTGCTGGGAACTCACGTTACACCCGAGCAGCTCCGGGGGCACCGCTCTTTCGGGCTCAATTTACCTCCCGCCGTGTCCTGCCGCTTTTGACGCGAGCTGCTCCAGCTCTGCCTGCTGCGGGCTGCGGAAGCCGGCCGCGTCGGGCAGCGAGCGGCAGCCCATCCCCGCCGGGGCCTCAGCGGCCGTTCGCCCCGCCACAGCGGCCGGG
>VZRM01003040.1:2498261-2531225 GCA_013397955.1 Grantiella picta | reverse complement strand
CCCCGCCGCGCCCTCACCTGCACTTTCCGCCGCCCCGCCGTGTTCTGCCGGTGATGCGCCGCCATCTTGCATGTTGACACTGTGGCGTCATGTCCGGCCGGAAGCGCCGAGCCCCAGCCCCGCCCACGCGAGCCTTTTATAGGCGAGCAGCCGGGTGGGCGTGGCCAAGGGGCGTGGCAAGGGGCGTGCCCAATGGGGGCGTGTCTAGCGTTCCCGCCCAGCGCGGCGCCGCCATGTTGCCGCCTCGGGGCGGGCGGGGCTTGTCGCTTTGGTCACTTTCCCAGTCCCGCAGCCTTTAATGGGTGTTCGTCCCGCTGCTGCTGCTTCTCGTTGCCCCCGTCCTGCCGTGCGTTGTCCCGAGTGGCAGCGAAAGGCCTGTGTTGAAATAAGAAAGGGCCTGGTCGAATAAAAAAAACCCGGCGGATTCAGCTGTCTGTCACAATCAGATGGTGTTTTATCAGTAGTTTTGTACTTCATTATTAATAAGCAGAGGTTGCTCTGTGTGGGATGGACAGTGTGGCTCTCCTGTCCTAGAAGCAAAAGGGGTGTTGGTTAGAGCATGGTGCTGATAACTCCAAGGTCATAGGTTCGATCCCTGTATGGGGCATTCCTTTTAAATTTGGCCTCTGATCCTTGCGGGTTCCTTTCAACTCAGAATATTTTGTATCTCCTTCTGTATCTCCTGGGAGGTGAGCAGTATGAATTTGTGTGCAGGACTCTGTTCTTGGCACATCTTTTTTTTACACCGGTTACTTCCTTGTGGTAGAACAGTAAAGGTGCTGATCATTAATTAGTGAAAAAAAAGTACTGTGAGGGATGAAATGTAAAGGGTGAAGGATGAACCAATGCATTCAGGTTTGCCCATTCTTCAGTGCTGGCTGCAAGGTTATATAGAAGACAAAGGTATTTATTACTTCTACAAATTTAAACTTTGCTTATTTTGATACGGATCACTTTTTCTAGCAGTGCAGAATGCAGTGTCCTCATCGCAATGGCAAGTGGAGGGTATGGCTGTGAAATGAGAGCTGTCTTGGCCAAAGCCCTGCCTTAACTGCAGTATTTCACAACACATAGAATGGTTTGTGTTGGAAAAGACCTTAAAGATCATCCAGTTTCAACCCCCTGCCATGGCAGGGACACCTTCCTGTATCCCAGGTTGCTCCAAGCCCTGTCCAGCCTGGGCTTGGACACTTCCAGGGATCCAGGGGCAGCCACAGCTTCTCTGGGCACCCTGTGCCAGGGCATCACCACCTTCACAGGGAAGAATTTCTTACTAATGACTGAACTAGAATACAGCATTTACTGGTTAGATTAAGCAAATTTAAGACAAAGTTATGTTGCAATACTAATTCATCTCCTTTAATCCAGCAGCAAGAGTTGCAGTTACAGACACACCACTTCCAGAGAGCCACTGCAAAGACTAGGCTCATTGTACGTTGTTCTGTGAATGTGTTTTTGTGGCTTTTGCAGCAGAATTTGGACATGATGGAGTCTAAAACAGTGGTTTGTATTACTTAAATGCCTCGCTCATGCAGACGTAGAATATGATATCTCAGGAGATTTGAGTCACACAAAACGTTTAAATCCAATTTCAGATCTCCAAGTTTCACATCCCATAAAGCACAGCCTAAATGCAGTAATTTCAAACAGTTGCATCTGAGTCATGCCCATAAATTATATATAGGCTACAACACTTTTGGTTTCAAGCTATGTAGAATCTACCATGTCCTTTGGGTGTTTTTCAGTGATTATCTGATCTTAAAATGCGTGTCTTTATATCTTGAATTTACGTAACTCTTATCCCAACTAGAGAACCTATGACAGCTTCTTCTGGAGGATTAGAGAGGTTTAGGCAAAATATTTTCTACTTGTAGTTGTATCATTATATCTTTTAAAAATGGGGTTGGAAGCAATGTCCTAAAGCCAGTTAGTTCGTTTATCCCAAAACAGCATCAATTCCACTGATGTCATTCCTGGAGATAACTGTTTACTCCCTCGTTACAGCAGATGGTGATTCCAAAACCTTCATATGCAACATATCCTACTGCTTCACTATTCTCACTGCCAAAGAAGGTTTTTCTTGTCCTTCATCTGAATTTCCTGAGCTGCAGTCTCAGCCTGTTACTTTTTTCACTCCTCATGGACATGAAGATGAGTTTGTTCCACATTTCTTCTTAACTATTTGAAAGCTGCTGTCATTTTTCCTTCTATCTTCTCTCTCCTAGACAAAATCGTGCTACTCAGGCTCCAAGTCATACTTACAGTGTATTTCATTTTAGTTTTAACATTTCATTTTAGTTCTGTGACTCTCAAGCCTCACAAGAGAGAATGTGGCAGCACACAGAGGAAACTGGGAAATTCCACAGGATTCTAGAAGCTATTATTATTAAGGAAATATAGTCTTTATATTCTTACTTATTATAATGTTTATTCACTCAATGCTTACATTCTGGGCAGTTCCATTCTTCCTTCTCTCCTTATCTCAACATCCTGGCTCCACTCCTGAGACCTGTTTGGTTCTCCACCACTTCCTTTTTGGCTCAGCAGCAGTTTGCTCACTGCAGTGCTCTCAGAAATTCACAATTTAGCCTCAGAAGATCAGATTATCATGGAAATTGAAAAATAATCCCTAGACTCATATAAACATCATATTCTTTCTCTTCCAAAACCTAAAGCAAACAGCTAATGTTATAGACTAGCTCATCTTACCACTTTTGTACTAGGAAATGACACAAACCCAATAAAAGGCTGGAAGGTTTCCTGCATAACAAAGAAAACCTTACCTATCATGTTTTATTTTAATGTAACATTGCCTTTAGTTGGGTCTTGATAAACATACAGAAACCAGAAAATTATGATACTCCTATTTTTAGCAGCCCTCAGTAAATGTGGTCTTTGTTGGACCAGGCAATCTCCAGAGATCTCTTCTGACCACAAGGGTTCTGTGATACAAAGGCATCGCCGTACTTTTTTCTCACCTTAAAGTAGGGAACTGTTGATCTGACGGACTGAACAAACACTGCATTGTATACATTAATAGCAGCCACAATCCACTAAAAGTTCTTTGATGCACCAGAAAAAAAAAAAAAAAAGAGGAAACCACATTTTTGAATTGCATAAAAATGTAAAAAGCAAAGGTTCTCTATAAACAAAGTCAATTTCAAATCAAATCTATAAAAGAAGATGACTGTTCTTAAAAACAATATTAACTTTATTAAATGAATAATCCACTAGTGATTATGGATAATTAAGTGACAGTTGGGGTTTATGAATGAAATTATTATTTCATTTTATCAAAGAATAACACAAAACTAGTATCAGAATTTCAATACCTGTAAGAGTAGACAAGAAATTACTTAAGTGTGTGCATGAAAATGACTGCGTTATGAGAAGTCATCAACTTCTTAATGGACTAATGCAGACTGAAATGCAGTCAGGCACTTTGCTCAGTATTTACTTACAGAGAAAACTTCACTCTGCCTCATTCTTTTCCAACCCAGAATCCAACGAAACTCCATGCTTTGTGCATGACAGCATTGGAAACATTTTGATTATTACCATTAGCCTGAAGCCAGCACATGACTAAACTGAACAAAACAAGCCTTCATTTTACATTCGAAAAAAATTATTAAACAGTAAACACATTTCACGTTTGTCTTAGGAGATACCTTAAATCATATAATTCCCACTGCTGTAACAAAGTGCTTCCTGTTGTAAGTAACAATCCAGGTTCATGACACCTGAACGTACATGAGTCTATGGGACCTGATGAGATGCACCCCAAAGTCCTGAAGGATTTGTCTGATGTAATTGCCAAGCCTCTCTCCATGGTATTTGAAAAGTCCTGGCAGTCAGGTGAAGTCTCAGCTAACTGGGAAAAGGGAAACATTTTGTCCCCTTTTTTAAAGAGGGTAGAAAGAAAACCATGGGAAGTACTGACCTGTCAGCCTCCCCTCTATGCCTGGGAAGATCATGGAAGAGATCCTCCTGGAAGCCGTGCTGAGGCACACGGAGGACAGGGCGGTGACTCAGGACAGCCACCACAGCTTCACCAAGGGCAAGTCCTGCCTGACCATCCCAGTGGCTTTCTGGGATGGAGTGACCACAGCAGAGGACAAGGGAAGGGCTCTGGATGTCATTTCTGTAAAGCCCTTGTTGTGGTCCCCCACAACATCCTTCTCTCTGAACTGGATGACTGTTCAATGAATAAGGAATTGTTGTGCTTTCACCCCAGCCAGCAACCAAAGCCCTTCAGAGCCACTCGTTCACTCCCCCACCAGCAGGAGAGCCTACGAGAAAGATGGAGAGAGTAATTACAGGGATATGTAGTGACAGGATGAGGGATGACAAGGGGGAGTGGCTTCAGACTGAAAGAGGGCAAATTTAGATCAGATACTAGGAATAAATTCTTCCCTGTGAAGATGGTGAGGTCCTGGCACAGGTTGCTCAGAGGAGCTGTGGATGCCCCATCCCTGGAAGTGTTCAAGGCCAGGTTAGATGGGGCCCTGGGCAGCCTGGCTAAAGGAGGGGACTGGAGCTAGATGATCTTTAAGGTCCCTTCCAAACCAAACCATTCTATAATTCTATGGTTTCTTCATTTTTAATTTGTTAAGCTGTTTGCTCTTACATAGCTTTTTATGAGTTGTGTTCTTGACATGTTGAAGTTTAGACTTTCATCTTACAGGGAGGTACAGTAAGAAATAGGTGTGAACCCAAATATCTCAATCCTTTCTAGGGCTCTTGCAGTTCTCATGTCATGGTTGTGTTTGGAGCCATGCAATAAGAGGTGAGACTTCAGAAACTGTGTTAACAAGACTGTATCAGACATGCTGTAAATCTTCCAGAGATTGTAGCAGCAGTATTTTGCTCTTAGCATCTTACTCTTGAGAAATGTAAAATGCTTCAAAAATACTAATAGTGTTTTTCAGAATACTAAGAAAAAACAGATGGAATAACTTGAACTTCAGGCAGTGAGATAATTTTCAGACTTCTTCAGTCATTAGGCAGAAAGCTACTTTGTGTAACAATGCGTTTAATGTGTACTTACCATAAAAGCTATTTCCTGTTGTTCTGTAAAGTCAATTAGCTATTTACCAAATACCAAATTTCATGTCTGTTGATTTCTTATTTCGTCGTGCAGCATGAAAAAAGGGAAATGGCAATCATACAAATTAGTGTCTTGATAAATACAGCATGTACTTTACACTCAGATTCTTTTCTAATAGAGATTGAGTTCCACCTTTTATTTATATCAGTTTATCTCAGAGATATTCATTTGTCAGAGTTCCTAATTTTTTCTGATGGACTCATGCCTTTAGATATTTTACTTTTTTTTTTTTTTGCCTGATGTCTCTTACTACTTTTGTACTTATTCCAGGGTTATGATATTTTATAAGACATTACCGGAATCTCATTTATATTTGAAATTAGTCACCCTTGAAATTAAGGGGAATCCCGATGCTTCTGGCCAGCAGCTGAATTAATTCAGCCCACGAAGGATGCATTTGAGTTGCATTGTCATAAATGTGCGTGCATTACTTAGAGATTGCTCTTAATGTTATGTAAGGGAATGCTCTTCCAAAGGTTATAGTGTCTCCCAAATTGTGGGCGTGGCACTCCCTGTATGCCAGTTTAGGTTACAGACAGGAAGGAGGATTGCAAATCCTCTGAAGCTGCAGCCACGGTAAACAGAAATCTCTGCAAATAATTTTCATTGCAAGTGTCTCCAGTGTAAATCCTTGAATTACCAAGGAGTATGAAATTTTATTGCTGAGCAGTGGAGTACTGTTGTTACATAAATTTGTAAGAAATATCATTTATGAGCTGTTAGCATCAGAGTTAACAACTGTTACGCTGCTCCAGATCTGTTATAATGAGTTACTGCCCTATGAAAATCTGCTGTGAATTCCCTGTGTACATCTGTGCATAGAGCAAGGTGGAGATGCAAAAACAAAGGTCTCCTGTGATCAGACACTAATGGGTATTTCAGAAGGCCACAAGTGTTCACAAGTTGTTTTGGTGCAGAATTGTCCATCCTGTTAAATACTTGTGCTGTTTTACTGGTCTCCATTCGACCAGTCTTGACTTCAACTTGAAGAGCCATCCAGAAATAAAGCTCTCATTCATCTGCAAGTCTTTGTGATTTTCTGTTGAGAAATCTTGTGTGCCATGCAATCACTTGTGCAGGCTTGCAACATTTAAACAGTTCCTCATCATTAATGGAACTTTCTCATTTTTACCTCTAAAGTTACTTGGAAAACTTGTTTTCTTGCATGTTGTAAGGAGGCAAAAGTAACAGCTGATTTCTGTTAATAACAGCTTTTTGCTATGATTATGATTTGTGTTTATTTTTACTATGCCCAGAAGAGACATCCTCTATACCTGTGACTCAGCTCTTTAACAAAACATAAGATCTACCTGTGCTGCCTCTGACATGATTTCCATTTCCTGCTCTCCAGAGTCTGAGATTTTGCTTTCAAAAGAGTATTTTGATGTCTGTGTTCATACTTGTTAATTATTATGTGCAGAGCTGAATTTTCTGTATTTTGTGGGGTTTTCTGTGTGAACAGTGGTTTGCATTTGCTGATTCTAATGGAGAATCATTGGCATTTCTATGTTTGTCTCATACTCAGTTGTGGTTGGTGCTGGCTAATGGACAGTGAACCATAACTATAAACTCTGTAATTAACAGTCGTGATTTGTCTCTTGACCTAAATTAAAACACTCAAAAAGATACTTTATATCAACTTCAACAGAGTTCTTCATCAGTGGATGACACCATCTAGTTAGGGTATGATTTTGTTTCGCAGGATCCATTTCTTGATAATATGCAATGCCTTCCTCAGGCTCGAGTCATTTTCCTTCCAAATGGTAAAGTTACTGGGTGTTTTTAGCCTGTAAGTGAAATGATTCTGATTTTCCATTAAATTTTTGATAAATGTATTTATTTTCTCTTTTAAAAACATTTCTTTGTTCAAAATTTCTGTGGTGGTATGAATCAGACAGAGACTATTGAATAGGTCAGTATGCAAATTTCAGGATTAGGTTTACAGGTACAGCAATTTATGACAGTGACTTATTTGTTTGAAATTTATGTTTAGTTCTCTCTTGTATCCATCTGGGATCTTGTGTCCAGCTTTTAATTTTAGCCAGTTTGAGACAGTGTCTTAATAATACAGATGTATCTTGAAGGGAATGTAGTGAGAATAACGTTTTTGATGATCCTAATTTCAATGTCTCACTTGTAGCAGGGGTTCTTCCATGGTCATCAAGTTATTGAGGAAAAGTCTCAGCCAGTCAGGAAAAGGAGGTGAATCATGCTGAATTTGTTAGGAACTTAAATAGCTGTCTCATTCCTATAAATGGGGAAAACAGGAGGAGAAACCTTGCATGAACCTTTCTCCCTCCGAGACGGAGGCATGGGTGGGATGTCTCTTATCCCACTGAACAGGAGATACAGATTTCTGGGGTTGCCCCATGGAACATTTCTCAGTAGGTGCAATCTTGGATGAGGTGACTGGATAGCATTTGAGGATAAGAGGGTCATGCAGCTTGCATGAATTGTCAGATGCCTTGATATCTTTAATGACTGCATTTCTGATCCATAATTTAAAGTGGCAACTAACGTTTAGCGTTATGGCACAGTTACAAGACGCATTTAATTATGCAAAAATCTGGTTTTTTCAGCTCTTGACATCTGTACACTCTTAGTCATTAAACTAATGGTGTGATAATGCTACCAACAAGAAATATTTGCCTTATGCTCTGGCAATAAAAAGGAAAAAGGAGAGTGCTGTACTTTGCAGTTAATGGAGAAAACAGATCCGTGTCAAGAGCACGGCGAATAAATTAACAGTAATTTCTATAATGAATTTATTTTTAGTGATTTATATAATGAACATTATCTTTTTGTTGTTAAACTTCAGCTTTTTTTATTTCCCTTATTTTTCTCCTCCTATTTCCACAGGAATAATGAATGAAAAAGGGAAGAAAACAATGTCCTTACTCTGAGGCTGATTTTCTGCTCTCTCCCCACTGTATGAAACTGCTTTCCTAATGGGAGAAAGGAAATTTTCCATTGTAACACAAGAAAAGTAACTTGTCTAAGTGTTTTGTGGTTAGCTGCAAGTCCTAAACTGCTGGAGATAAAAAATCTTGTTCTCTGAGCTCTTGCTTTTTGGATTTTAATTATTACAGTGTACAGAAGGATTGCAATTCTTTTTGCTGTGTTGAGGTCTGCATTTATTCCCTGTGCCCCATTTTTCACAGGGACAGATGGATGGAGAAGATGCAGCAAAATAAATACTTCAGGTAGGGATCTTTATTGCATTTAATGATATTGGCTGGTGCAGCATTGTAAATGTAGTAGTTATAGTGCCCTAATAGAGTGATGCTTGAGTGATCTTTAAATTTCTGCTCCTTTAATTGAACTTGTCTTGAGAACATAATCTTGCTTTCTAGAAAAATAATTTACACTGGAAGTTAAAATGTCTTGTTGCTGCTTGCACCACAGAACACTTAGAGTTTTATTTCTTTTAAAACCATCTTCAGTTGTACCTATCCAGAAAAATGTTTAATCACTGTTTGTTTCTTTGTGTGCATTAGTGCTGCCTGGCTTTTAAGGACAGCGTAATTCCTTTGGTAGAATTCTTCCAGCAAAACCCAGAGTAACTCTCTTATCATCAGCAAAGATAACTGAAAAGATTTATATTCTACTTAATAAAGAAGAAAAAAAATTTTAGACAGTAATGGGTTCTGTTGATGTAATTAAGAGGAGTAACTACTTAGCATTAGGGCTTACCAGGAAGGTGTGTGTGTCACTGTCCAATACCTGTTGCTAGCAGGCTTTGTACACAACTTTTTAAAAAATAAATATTGGTGATTTCAGATATGAGGATAAATGCTGTGACTTTCATTTTGCTCAAACAAGGTTTGTATATTTTAATGGAAGTTACAGCATAGTGTGATACTGAATGTATTTTGAATGTATTTGAATGATATTGAATGTGTTCAAATATATTTGAATGATCACAATCTGATCTTGTGTATAAGAGATACTGTATTTGAATGTCAGATTTTGTCTGTATAAGATAAAATGAACATATATCACAGCCTGGGAATGATAAAAAATTAGAAATGAAGAAATGAAAACCAATAATATATTACTCTAATTTCCATCCAAATGCTTTTAATGAAAGGCAAATTTTGTGCCAATATTTAATGCATGCCTGGAAGTTCAGCTGGTTAAAAGCTTGGAATGAAATGTGAAACAGGAAACCTTTTGCTTTCTTACCATTTTAGACATATATTTCCAATTGAAAAAAAGTCTCTTGTTGATTTTAGTGATTATTCTTCAAAAGTATCACCAAAGTACTTTTCTCTTTTTTACAGTGTTGTCAGTGAGAGCACAAAATTTCGTTTATTGTTTTCAGTAACAAGCTCCTCCCTCCTTCCCTCCCACAGGCATCCCAATACAAAAGAAAACTTTCTGTTTGGGAGCTGGCTTGGGAGAAATGGTGTTGTTGGGAATGGAAAGGTGAAGGTGAGAAAACCAAGATTTTCTGTCTCCTTGGAGATAAAATCCAGCCAACATTACCTTCAGAAATCAGTGTGAAGGCTTTTTTTATTTTGAAGGGGATATTGTAAGTATTTTGTTTTTGCTAAAATTTGTATACTATGAGAAAACTGAATTGCTGGTTATCTTAGTTTAATTCTATGTCTTTTTAATCAAAACATTTGGGGATGTATCTATACAAGTGTGTGTGTCTGTATATATATAAAATATGTGCAGACATGGGTTTAAGTATTAGATGTGGTTTTATTTTAGGTACAGGGAGCATGTACTTAAGAAAATCTGCCATTACTGAAGAACTTCTATATTGCTGTAAACATGTAGCTCTTCCTATAATTTACATGTGTCAGCAAAACATTTTACTAAACATTGATTTATTTGCCATATTAATTACTATTAATTATTGACATATTATTATCATATTGATACTGACTGTTTTAATTACTATCTCTGTTTTTTTATATTACCTCATGCACAGTATTCCTCACATTGGCAGTAGTTTCATCTAATCTTAGTTACACTCAACTTGACATACTGAAATTTCTTTAGCAACACAAATCTGGAATGTTTATCTCACAAAAATGCTGCTGAGTGATTTTTATCAGGATGTTTAAGTAATGCACAGTCTAGCCCATTGCACAGATTTCTGATTTCGAAAGTAATGAGTGAGTATATGATATGATATGATATTGTGAATAATTTTGTCTATTGCATGTGTTAAAAAATTGAATCAAACAAGACTCTCCCACCAAAAAAAAAACCCTGAAAAGCTGCCTTGCTAGATATTTATCCAACCCATCCAAACACAAACTTTTCCTTGGGATGGGTTGATGAGTGAGAGTGGAGAGTCAGGGACAAAGCGTGGGGTGGAAGAAATGGCCATGTATTTTAGAAAAAAGCAGTAATCCTCTCAAATGTCCAAGTTGGAGTTTACTAAGGACTGAAACCTGTTCACCATCTTTGGCAGTTAAATAGAAGAAAATGGTGACCAGAAAGCAGAAGTATTTTCTGTTTATTGAAACTGAATAGATGATAGCAGAAGCTTTTGACAAGGTACAGAACAGAAAAGAAAATTCCTGTCCTGTTTCATAAGGTGTTGCTGTGAGCTGCTTTCTCATTTTCTTCTTCTTTCAGGTGAAGAGGTGAATACATCTTTATTCTTTGTTCCCATGTGAAAGAATCTACTAAATGCACACTAAAACCAAATTAGGCACTTAGTGCTTTACCCTTTTTTTTCCCCCCAGATCCAGGTGCTCACAGGAAATATTCAATAGGTTGCCCTTGAGGGAATGGATAAAAGTAATTTGGGACTCAGAATTGGTTATAATATGTGCTAAAACTCCATTGAAATGCAAAAAAGGTCATTTTTACATTCATGTACCTACTAGTTTTCTTATCTTGAGAAACTCCTCATAAATACCCCTTACTGACTTTGATAGTGTTTTAAGGAGCAGTTTTATCAGTTTCAATTACAATTTTGTGGATTGTTGGATATCTCACTGTCAATTGTTTGATGGCTGTTACCTTGCTGCATTTAAAAGGCACTCTGGGGTTTTAGGAAGCTGAAAGGACTTCTGAAATTCACACCAATGGAGCCAAATCAAGAAGTCATGCATTAGGCTTGAGTTTGTATTTTGTTTTTCAATCTAAAAGACTAAATTTGTTAGTTATCATCTCTAGTGGTTAGTCAATACTCCAGCAAGCATGTTGTAATTTATGTGTCTGAAACACTGTATTAATAAACTCATTTTTAGCAGTTCTTTGGTGTTCTAGAAAATTGTCTGAAAACCCTTTATCTTAAGAACTTTTAGTAGCAAATTGTACTTTAGTAGTTCCCAGTGTCTCACTTAGTTAATAACTTGGTGTTCATCCCTTTCTAGTACTTTGCAGGTGATTTGTTCAGTAAATTTCATCAGTATATCTGGAATTCCATGGGTTATGACTTAAAAAGATTGTGTCATCTTCACAGTACCCTTAAGCCAGCTAGGCTAACCTCAAACAATGCCTAGCTATGTACACTGAATTCAATTCCTCTCAAGATGAGAAAACCAAGCAATTTCCACTTTAATTAAAAGCAAAAGTTGAATTTTAAGATGTGTTTACGTATGCTTGATCCTGTAGAAAGCGGTACTTTAGTAACTGAAGGTACCACTGCATTTGTATCTGTTGCTGATGCACTGGTCTCTACTACAGGACCAGATATATCAAAACCTGTTGAAGGATTTTCAACTCTTAGTTTGATTTAAATACAAATTTCTTTCATATGCTATATTGGAAATTAGCAGCTCTGAACTGTACCCTTGTAGCTGCCTCAGCAGCATGTTGACATAATACATATTGACATACAATTTCTTTGCACAAACTTGCACAACCAAGGTGTTGTTGTTCTGCCAGGTTCCAGAAAGAAAAATCTCCTGCTTAGGCTACTTCTAAGAAAACATGTTCTGTATCTTCCCTCCCAGAACTGTTACTAGGAAAATTTTGTGTTCCATGCAAAAATTGATAATATTTCTTAGAGTAACACTTTACCTTGCTTCCTTGCCTTAAAAATTCAGTATATGATGAGGTGGATGAGTTTAGCTGATCTTCAGGAATTCCAAGTAGTCACTGTCTTTTTAATACAATTTTAGTCCTCTGTATTGGAAGGATTTTTTCAGTCATATCTTCTTAGCTTCCTTTTTCCTAACCCAAGTCACAATCTCTAAATACTTGGCAGTTGATGAAAGGCCAAAAAGTCTGTTGTTCCATGTGAGTACAAGTGCATTGGTCTGCTGAAGAAATCCTCTCGTGAATGTCCATGAATATTTGTCCTGTTATGACTTCTTATCACAGTTGCCAAAAGGAATGTGTTGCATCTTTTTGCTCTTGATCACTGCTTTTGTCAGATTCAGTCTTTTTATTTTTTTTTAAATTCAGCTCCCAAATCCTTAATACTAAAGTGATGTTTGTATTTGCTAAAGCCATTTTCTTTGCTTCGTTTATTTCAGTTGATGTTGTTCCCTAAAAGCTGACTTCCTCTGTTTTTCTTAAAACTGCTTTGAAGATAAAACTAATCTTGGAATTATGAAAATGTGAAAAAAAAAAATCTTAATTTTCACTTTGTCTTTTGAGCTTTCGTTTGGAAATGGGTCTGTGTGGTTTGTCAAAGTAACAGTTCTTTGGTCATATACTTCCATTTTGTTACCATGGTAAATGCTGATCTCTGAGTTGCGGTTCCTGATCAGATCTGAACATGCTTGGAAGTTCCCAGAGGAGGAAAAAAAAACCCTCCAAGTGCCATAAACCCAAACAAAATCATTGCACAATCATTCTTGCTTGCATATTCTTTTAAAATAAATATATCTGCATCTATGGAAGAGAGCTGTAATTGCAAGAGAGTATTGATTCTCTAACATGGTCCACATCTGAACTCAAAACCAAGAAGTAGCACAGCTGGACCTCAGCAAACAGAAATGCAGAGTGTTTTAAAGACTTGGTGGTGACCAAAAGCGTTTATTAAATGGGAGTAATCCGTTTTGGCATGAATCACAAAGGAGATATCATCCTGTAATGGGTCAAAGTTTTCTTCGCCTTCTGTGGATGTGAACTGATGTCGTGTAAATTGCTGTCATCTACAGCAGTGTGGTAAATTCAGTAACTGAATAGTTACAGTGATTTGCCTTGAGTCACCTCAGTGCTTCTCATTGCCACCCTTCCCCTTTGTCAGGGATTTAAGCTTCAAGCAGAATAATTAAAAATGCATCTGGACAAAGCCTGGAGACAAATTTAGTGTTGGCCTTGCTTTGTGGACGGGATGGATCTGAGGACCCTTAGAGGTGGGACACGTGGAACTAAATTCTGTTGTCAGGAAGTACAGAGGAACAATAACTGAGGTGCAAGGCTGCTGATACTTTAATCTACAGAGAGAAACAATTAGATGATTATCAGGGTTCTGATAGAGATGTGATTTTGTTGCTTCTTCGCTGGAAAGGCAAAGGAAAAAAGTATCTCTTCTGTAATCTGAATTGCACAGGGTAGATCCAAATTCAGTTTTTGGTCTTTACTGGGTTTTACATTACTGTTTTTCCTTAAATGAATGTGCTTCTAGTTGCTTTTGCTTTATGTCCTGAATGCCTCAAACACAGCAGGAGCAGCTGGTCAGACAGAAGAGGTGACTGTCCTGCTGTGTTCAGTGTTGCTGTGGCCTCACCTGGAGCACTGTGGGCAGTTCTGGGCTCTGCAATTTAGGAAGGATGTGAAGGTCCTTGAGTGTGTCCAGAGAAGGGCAACAAAGCTGGTGAGAGGGCTGGAAAGAATGTCCTGAGAGGAGCTGCTGAGGCTTTGGGCTTTTCTGGTTTGGGGAAAAGGAGGCTGAGGGGAACCTCACTGCTCTCTACAGCTTCCTGAGGAGGGGAAGTGCAGAGCAAGGAGCTGAGCTCTTCTCCCTGGGATCCAGTGTCGAACATGTGGGAATGGTCCAAAGCCACACTGCGGGGGGTTTGCATGGGACAGTAGGAAGCATTTCTTTGCCAAAAGGTTGGTCAAACACTGGAACAGCCTTCCTAGAGGGATGCTTGATGCCCCAGGCTTGTTAGTGTTTAAGAGACATTTGGGCAGTGCCCAAGCCCTTACAATGGTCAGCCCTGAGCTGGTCAAGCAGTTGGACTGGATGGTCATTGTAGTTTCTTTCCAACTGAAGTAGTCTATTCCTATTCTACTCTATTTTATTCTATTTTGATATGGAGTTTCACAGAAGTAAGATATCATTTATCTAATAGACATTAAAGTCGTGTGTTATTTCTGTTATTTTCTAATTGTCAAGAGCTTTCTTTCTTAAGTTACCTCTAGTACTGGAAACAAACACTGAGAAGGAAAAATGGATCCCTTGTTTTGGCCATCAGAAACTAACAGCTTCCGACGTTTCACCCCTGAGTCCTTGGCAGCAATCGAGGAAAGGATTGCCAACAAAAAAAATGAGCAAGTCAAAGTTCAAGAAAAGAACAAGAACCAAGGAGCTGAAGAAGATAAACTTACTCCTCAGCTTGATCTGAAAAGCTGCAAAACGCTGCCATCTCTGTATGGGGACATTCCTGCAGATCTTGTTGGGGAACCCCTGGAGGATTTTGATCCATACTACAGTGATCACAAGGTTAAAACTTTCCAAAGCATTTTTTTTTTAAGTTTTGCCTGCTGAACTCTTAAGGGATAGTAAAAGCTCTATTCATGAGATGCTGGGGTTTGATTGTTCTCTAGACAGACTTTGAACATTGCTGAAAACTTTTGGGGAGGAATGCTAAGCTATGCTCTGCATTATGGAATGAAGAGGTATTTTAAATTCCAGTCAAGAATCAGAATTATGAAAACATGACATGTGATTGGTACACTTTGATAGTAAAAACATTCTGGGATAAGTGGTGCTTTTTTTTCTAGAGCAGTTTCTCTGATGCCTGTGGGGCTGAACTCCCTGTTGTATACACAGTGCCTGTCCAACAGTAGGTCATGCTGGAACTGCAGATGCTTTCACTGAATTATAAATATTATACAAGTTAAGGGAGGCACATTTGAGATACTTCCAGTACTCTGTGTAGCAAACCCTTGTATTGTCTTAAATTAATTTTCTGTTATTTAAGTCTTGTTGGCTTTGTTTATTGTTCCATATTTGTATTGCACATACTCCATGCTATTCCAAAGTGGTTGGTGATACTATAGCAGTGTATAAAGTAGATGCTCTAGGAATCCCTTCTAAATTAAATACTTAAATTAAATGATTATTAACAATCAAGGAGGACTTGACCAGAACAGCAGAAGGTTCCCATCCAGTCCTAGCTGCTGTTTTAATGTATACCAGCAAAGCATTGGAGTGTAATAATTTAATCAGAAACATGCATTAAGCTTTTATCTTCCAGATATTTTTTCTCAAAGTAATCTAAGTGATACTATTGATGAAGAGAAACTAAGGTTGATTGAGTTGAAGAAATTTACGTTGAAGTTAGGAAACTGTGTTTTTCATTCAAGAGATTTAATTTTTACTGTATGGCAAAAGTGCTGAGCTCCATGGACCTTAAGGTAGCTTAGAGGGAATTTGCAGTGTTACTTGACAATGTATAGAGATTTCAAAATTAAAATGTTTGCTTTGACTTTCTAGGATTTTGGCAGTGCTACACAATGTGTATTTTGTAAATAATCTCTTGTAGCCTATAAAACTATCCAAGAGTAAGGTATTAAATCCATTGTTACAGTCCCAGAGTAGCAATTTAATTACTTTGACCAAATCAATATAATTACTTGCTCCTCATATTCATTCCCATTATTGCTTCTTCCTCTCAGGCAATAATAAACTTTTATAGAGCTGCTGTCTCTCCATCAAAATGTGTATAATCAGGTCAGAGCTCAAGTAAGAATAAAGGAAAGCTTAACTCCTAACTGCAGTTAGGTATAGTTCTAGATGCAGACTTGAAAAACGGAACATTTAATTTTTGCAGAAATTTTAAATTCATTTAAATGTTTCATATACTATGAATCTTTTCTCTTATAGACTTTTATGGTGATAAATAAAAAGAGGACTATTTTCCGTTTTACTGCCACACCTGCCTTGTTTATATTTGGTCCTTTTAATCCAGTCAGAAAAACAGCAATTAAAATTATGATCCATTCATATCCTTTCATTGGTTTCCCTGATTTGAATTTTAAAATATTCTGTGCCATTTTCTGTCATTCTGTTCTTCTGTTTATATTAATGTGAATGTAAGTTCATATGGCTATGTTGGAGATTTTTTAAAAAGTTATATTGAATCTTGTTTTTCAACAGCTAAGCAATTCACATGACATTGGTACAAGTAAAACCATCAAAAGCTCATATTTAAAGTCAAATTTGCAGATATTGGTGTGAGCAACATTTAAAGGCCGTTGTATGTTTTTTTTAGCCCTTTTCCAGAACTTTTTCTAAATTTCAGTGGTCACAAGCCTAAACTAAAAACATACAAATGAACAAACAAAGCAAAACAGTGACTCCCTAGTTATTAAAATATGAAAGGTGTGTTTTATGGTGAAACTTTGCTGAAACAGTCTCATGTTATCTTAAGAAATTTATTTCATACTAGAGCTTAGAAAGTCATGAAAGCACCCATCTTTTATATTTAAAAAGAAAAATATAACTGTAGTTGGCAGAATGTCAGAATGTGAAGGATTTGCAGGTGCAAAACCATTGGCTGAGTAGTTTCTGGTTTTTCTGTTTTTATTTGGAATTATTAATTCCAAAATTGGAAAACTGGTCTTTGTAAGTGAAGAGATGTCTTACTTTACGCATGTCAAACATATATCCCACTAATGTTCTAACTTCCAAAACTGTCTCCACACGCAGATAATTAATTTTGATATTTCTAACATGGATTTTACGCACCTGAGAAGGTTTGATCTTGGTGGGATTCTTGGGATGGTAGAGCTGGTAACTGGATTTCAGTGATCCTTGTGGGTCTCTACCAACTCAGGATATTTTGTGATTCTGTCATACCTTTCTTTGGAAAACACATGAAAAGTTCTGAGCATATTCAAACCCAAAGTAATTATTTGAATGTTTGTGTGGGTTTTTGTGTATGGAAATCAGCAGCTTTTATGAGCTTCATTGTTTTATTATGCAGCATTTTTTCCTTAACTGACTATTCACATTTTTTGTTGGCATTATTACATGTACTGTGCTACTCAATTGTGTTGTTATGACTATCCGTAACCTTCCTAAAGAGCTCTACTGGACTGAGTAAGTACCTCAGTGGCCTTGTGTTCACTCTTTTTCCAAGGATTTTAACATGCAGGACTGAAAAATTTGAATAATGTGGTGGTCTGATTCTGGGGCTTGAAAATTCTCAGACAGACCTGGGAGGAAGATTGAGGATTGTTGTTATATCAGTCTTTTGTGGAGCTTCAGTGCCTTTTCTTAGAGGCTCTCACCATATGCCCTTTTCTCTGTGGTGCCTAATTTTGCCATCTGGTGTACTGAGGAGGTTGGCCCATTTTTCCTTTTGAGGATTAAACCTTTTGGAGAGACTCTGCAGCAGGATTTTAACTTAATATCTCTCATTCTGCAGCAATAACCTGAATGTCTGCTATTGTTACCTCATGCAAAAGCTATGAAGGGATAAATATTCTATTCTTTCTTCCTGCTTCCTAGGTTAGTTTTTCCCACTAAGAAGCCATTTATTCGTACTATCTTGCTTCCTTTTGTACTTGTGCACTCTATCCAGTGTAACTTGAGTTAATGTTCCAGAATTAAAACTGGAAAATGTGCCTGGAGCCTCAGAAGTTCTATCAGTTTAATTCCTTTTATTTTGGTGTAAGCATGGTGATAATTTTCTGTGGGATTTCTTTCAGCTATAAAGTATTTACCAGAATAAATATACAAAATGTGCAAACTTTACAGGCTGAAATAAGTCTTTGCTGTTACTGTTTTGCCAAAATGGTGAAGCTTTGAAGTTTTCCAGCCTGCTGTAGAACATAAACATAGACTTAAAAATGTTTCCTAAGGAAATGTGAGCTATTCTTCATCCAGAAATAGTATCATATACTTATGTCAACATTTGTGTTTATAGATTTACATGGAAAATTTACTACAATTCAGGAAGACATCTTGTACCCATGATGCTTTGAAAATAATGTAACCTGGCCTATTTTACTTCACATTTTCTACCTTTATATCCGTGCAGGGAAAAAATCATAGAAAAGATAGAAATATGCCTTAATGTGTCTCCATCTGATTAATAGTTTTATTTCTGTAACTTTAATATCCGCTTTCCTCCTCAGACCTGTTTTCACTGCTGTATATACTGCTGAAATATTCATAAAAATAGTAGCAAGAGGATTTGTTTTGAATGAATTTACTTTTCTTCGAGATCCATGGAACTGCTTGGATCTTTCTGTTATTATTGTCATGTAAGTAAAACTCAGTTCTTTTACACTCAAGGGACAAAAGCACAGAGAAAATACTGTTTGGTGTTACTGAAATTCCTTACAGAGCTTGGCATCCTCCCTGCTAAACTGTGTTTGAATCACAATTTGCATATCTGCAATGAGAAAAACAGACTTTAAAGGAAAACCTAAATGAAAAGCTCATTGTAGAACTGTGTGATTGTTCTCAATTTAGTCCAGATTTAAATTTTTCAAGAGGCAACTGTACAAACAGGCCAAACCAAGCCTGCCTCGTTCTGTTGTCTTAGTTGTGCTCTGGATCAGATGAAACTCATTTGAGAAGGGTCCAAAATAGGTCACAAGGTGTTGAATGACTTGCTGATAAATAATTGATGAAATCCCAGTGACAAGTGATGCTCAAGGAAGAACAGACCTTGCTTTACATACAAATTCATGGACTCTGAAAGAGCTTTCACTTGTTGGGAAGAGGACATTGGAGTTTAAACAGACTGTCTTGTAAAAGCACCACTCCAGCATGCAGCCATGGTCAGAGAAAGAAATAGAAAATGAGGACATTGTGGGTAAGAAATAAAGAAGCAGAACATACTTTATTTCACTGCATAGTCTGTATTTTAATTCAGGACCATGTGTAGTTTTGCTCCTCACATGTCAAAAGATGTCAGAATTAAAAAAGATACAGTGAAGATGTATATCTGTAATTCCACATAACGACAAACCAAATGGAATAAAACTCATGAAAAAAACAATTGCAGAGCAGGAACACAATTGAAGTCCCTGGCACAGAGCCAAAAAGAGAAAAAAATATTTTTTTTTTCTCCTACAATGAGAGCTAAAGGCACCAAATGAAACTGTCAGGAGGCAGAATAAAAAAGAAGGGAATCGTTTGTAACACTCCATGTAGGTTTTTCCTCATTTGTAAATAATAGTTTTATGTACACAGGTGTCATCACACACACACACACACACATATATATATATATGAACAATTAGTTTTATGGTAATGATGAAAGAGCTTACACATTGTTGATCATCAGCAGCTATCACTTAATAGTTAATGATAGTTTACAACTATAATGAGATAGTCCAAAATCTGCATGAAAAATTTCATTTATGATCCTTCTTCACTACCTGCACACCTAATTAATTTGTGTTCAACTTTACAGTGTAGTATCTCCACCTGTTTTTTTCCATGTCTTATAGTATAGCAAAGAAAACTACTTGGATATTAGTTCAACTGCTAACTCAAGTGTAATTATTACTTAAGGTACTTGAGAATTATTCAGTCTTAAAGGCTGGGCAAAGCCAAAGTGCTCTAATGGGCTGCTGACAAAATCATGCTGTGAGTGGGAGGTTGCTTTTCCAACCATTATTGTCTCAGATTTTGTTATTGAGACTTTTGAAGGAATTCTCTCACTAGTTATGATCTTCCCATGAGATGAGTGACAATTCATGTCCTTTCTGACATGAAAGAAGTCTTAGAAAATATGGGCTAATCTGTTAAAGTTCTGTACATGCAGAACTTTAAAATACTGATTTTCTGAAGCTTTCTAATTGTTGAAATTTTAAAATTGAAACTAGTTGCAATACTCAAGTTCTCACTGACAGAAAGGTTAGAAAGGTCCATATGGTACAGAGTTAACATATTATAAACCTAGCTTTGCTCAACTTCCTTTTGAAGTCTGTATTTTGTTTTGAAATATCTGCAACATATACTTTCACGAGAGAAGCTTCAGTATCGTGTGGTTATGACATTGAAGGTTTTATATTTATTTGACATTTTGATGGATAAACTCTTCCTAAGTTAAAGCATCCAAATCCACACTAAGTGGAAGCTTGCTGTGTTTCTTTTTAGAGGCACTGCTCCAAAGCCCCATTACTTTATATCCATAACTAGAAATGGATTCCTAACTTTCGGCATGTGTCTTAGGACATATTTGACCAATTTATTTTCTGCAATGTATCCATTACTGCCTGCTCCATAAGCAAATACTTTGAAAAGCTGCATCTTTGCCATTCAGCTCTGTGTGGGTTAATCTTACAGGTACATTACTGCACTACAGACTATTGGCAATGTTTCAGCTCTTCGAACTTTCAGAGTGCTGAGGACTTTGAAAGCTATTTCAGTAATACCAGGTAAGGAACAGCACATCTTACTGATTTTCTCTCTGCTTCACCAGGATGAAAATTCTAATTCCACTTCAGTTCTTGTCTTCCAGTTTTCTGGTCACTTTCTATGACCCCAACGGCTCCAATTTGTGACTGTTTTGCAGTCTGTAGTAACTCTGAGTGTCATCTTAACACAATTTTTTAAATCATCTTTTCTCCAAATGGTTTTGAGAAAAGCAACTATATTTTCTGTATTTTTTTAATCACATCACTAATGTCCATTTTTACATAGCCCAGTGCCTTTTTATCTTTACTTTTTTCTTTCTGGAGCAGCCCACCCTATTTGATATGTTCTCGTAACGTAATATGGCTGAACCATATTTCTGGTTTCATGTTCTGCCTGATTAGCTTAACCTCCTCTGGTTTATTCCCCAGAATGCTGATTTCACAATTTTTGAGACTTTTATGTTTCCTTACTGACTGCAGCCACTATCTGGATTGTGTGTAATACTTTCAACAGTATGTTTCATATGCCATCCAGATACTCCATATTTGTGTAAGTCATGCCCTTAATTAGGATACCAGAGTATGATTTCAGAGTCCAACTGCAAAAATTCACTTGAAAATCTATAAATTACTAAATATCTCATGGCCATAAAATATATTAACTTTACCATTTCCATGCAATTGCAAATACATTTTTGATTTTGCTATGGAATTATAGCATGAATTAAACACTGAAGGTCTTTAATTTTACTGGCAAAGCCACTCATCGATACTTTTCCTTTCTCTTTAACAAACTTGCAGCTTGTGTCTTGTCATATAAGAACATCATTGCATTCCTTTTCTCACTTTTTGTGTTATTGGATCTTATTTTCCTAGGTCTGAAAGTCATCGTAAATTCCCTTGTTGAGTCTGTTAAGAAACTTGCTGATGTGTTCATCCTGACTGTATTTTGCTTGAGTGTATTTGCCCTAATAGGCCTCCAGCTTTTTATGGGCAATTTAAAATACAAATGTATCCTCAATAAAACTCTGTACAATGACTCATTATGCAAGGATCCCAAGATATATGTACCAAATGATGAAGGTAAATGTTTTTATTTCTCCCTTTACATAATCTGTTATCTTGCTATGTATGCCTTGCTTTCTCACATAGATGTTAAAATGTAGTTGATGTATTTCTCCCAAGAAGGTTTGTCTTTCCATTTGCACAGGTAGTAGTATGAAGTCTCTGGGGAACTGAATTTGGGATTAGTGAATCTTGGATTTGGAGCAAGATTGACAGTCTGTGGGATAAAAGGGACTGAGTTTTCTGTAAGCTTTTTCTTCTTCATCTGTGCTTTGCACAGGGATCTGAATTTTAGGGATACTGCACAGAGAAGGATTTTTTCCATTGCTTATTCTGTGTTTTGTGTGCTTCTCCCAGAGAATCCTGTTTTTACCAAAGATCAAGTAAAATCTTACATTGTTAGTTGTGCAGTAAATAGTTACTATTTATTTTAAATTGTCAGAGAGACAGATCTGCTGAGAATCAGTCCTGTATGCCCTTTGTTAAGAAAGGATCTTTCACAGAGGTTTGATCCATCCAGGTGTTTATAAAATGCAGTGATGTTTGGTTTACTGTCAGAAAGCTGTAGGAACTGACAACTTCTGACTTTGTGATTCCTTGGTTTTTTGTTTGGGTTTTTTTTTTTTTAATTAGAGCTCTGCTACAGAGATAACCCTCCTGAAATATTGCTCTGTGGTTACACTGTAGATCCCAAGTAAGTGAACAAAGCAGTTTTCGTACTTTCTTAATTTTTGTGCTCCAGATGTACTGTGGTTTTATTTTTGGTCTAAAGGAATGGTGATGATTTTTCAGAAAGAAGAAAAGGGTGGGTAGATGTGTTATTAAATTAAAAACCAGATATTTCACACCAGAAAAAGAATGTAGTACAAGGATGCAGCCAATTTTATATATACTTTGTTACTAACCACTGGGAGTATAATGGTAAGTTAGAATGCTATAAATGAGAAGGGGAACAGATCAGTAAAGACTCTTTAGATATTAATAAACTCTCCTCTCCTCATCTCGGTGAATCATCGAAAAGTAAAGATAGTTCCATTTTCCCCTGCTCTGTGTATTTGTTTGGACATATCCTACATCAGTGGAGAGTTTTTGTCTAGTCCTAAACTAAGGTTTCTGTCTAGTTTTCCTTGACTAGACAAATGACTTTCTGGGATGGTCTGATATAATTCTGCCAGGAGGGTAGATTTACATTAGGGAATAATGAAACATAATTTCAGACGAACTGAACAAATTTGATGCTGTGTATTGGATGCTTTCAGGTCCAATTGAATCTCCACATAAGTCTTGTTTAACATTTCTTTTGTGATTAGCAAAGAGTGTCCAGAAAACTACACCTGTGAGAAGATTGGGAAGAATCCTGACTTTGGTTATACAAGTTTTGACCATTTTGGTTGGGCTTTCCTCTCTGTGTTCCGTCTGATGACCCAGGACTACTGGGAACGTCTCTACAGACAGGTGGGTATTTTATCACCTGCTAGAATGACTTTAGACATGCAGTTCAGAGCTTTATGCCCACTAGGAAAATCTGTACTGGTTTCAACATTAGTGGCACCAATTTTATTTTAAAATCAATGCAAGTATTAAGGAAGTAGATTGAAGTGATTGAGTTGTAACATCTTCTGCAAGTGATGTTAGATGGGGGCAATCCTGCTGTGAATGCTCATACTTTTGTTGAACACACTTGGGTCACTGGTTAAGTGTTAAAAAAGAGTTAAATATTTGTGTGTAACCACCCAAGGACTGGGATATAGAGCAGACAGAGATATTTGATTTAATTTTAAGAGTGGGTTTGTTAATTTTTCTCTTCGGCACGTGACATTGTTAGGTGTAACTTAGACCAGNTCATTTTATCTCTTCAATCTGATCTTGGCTGTGGTAACTATGGCATATGAAGAGGAAAACAGAGCCACTCGTGCTGAAACAGAGGCAAAGGAAAAACTACTTCAGGATGCCAAGCAAATTATAGAGAAGGAACAGGTTTGTAAAATATCATAAATAATCTGTAGCTCCTTGTGTTTTCTTCTGTTTGTGAATTAGGGAAATAACGTTTTGAATTAAACATGCTTCTTACAATACTTTCTCACACTTCATTTCTCTTTGCAAATGTATGTGTGTATGTATATATATATATATATATATGTATATTTTTAAATTCATAAACATTTTTGTGATACAAAAAACCATCATGAATCCAAGTTAAAACATACTAAGTTTTAGGATTTGCAGACCTGATATGGTACAGGAATGGCTTTCTAGCAGGTAAGTTACTTTTTCTTTTTTCTGCCTTCTATTTTTCTTTCAACAGGATTAGTATTTAAGAAAAGTTTAATATCTTAGGATTTAGTTTGAGCCCTTAGTTTTTTGCTCTCTTGGACTCAAGGTCCATTTCAAAGCAAGAAAAGGAAAGTAAAAGGATAAACCATAATATTCTATAATTCAGATACAAAATATAATATTTAAAGTGACAAGGGCAGACTTTAATTACAGCAGCTCACAGGTAACCCTGCTTTGTCATTCAGAATTGTGACTAGCATTTTGTACTCCTGTCTTTTTATAGCACTTTAACATTTGAAATCCAGGAATTGTGAGGGCAAAGCATTCAGATAGCATAATAATTACATGTGTATAATACTAGTCCATGCATTGGTATTTGCCTTGAGTTAACAGACAGATCTTTTGCTTTTCCTGTTACAGATGTTGGCCGCAGGAGAAAGCAGTAAGGCTTTGCATGCTGGATCTGAAATGGCAGTTGCTGACTTGAAAAATTCCCAAGGAAAAGAGAGTGACAAAGAAACACCTACTTCAAGGCAAAACTTAGTTTTAGATGACCAGGAAAATGAGGAGCAAATATTTCGTTCACAGCCTGGTCGCTGCCACAAGAAGCTTGTAAGTATTTGAAACAGAAGATGTATTTGTTCAATTTGCATGTGATATGATAATTCAAGGATGAGATTTTGGGACCAGAGGGAGTCAGAACTACCGGCACTTGAAAGGGAAGTTGGAAGTGGCTGTCAGTAGTACATTTGTGGCACATCATGGACCTGTGTTCTGAAAGCTGTGGTTGGATCTGTCAGCATCTCTGCTGTGCTGCAGAATTAAATGTATAAAATTCTTCAGTTGTTTTGGAGTTTCCCTAATGACCTAAATATCCTTTTTTTTTTTTTTTTTAAATTTGTTTTGGTACAGACAGCTAATTCTTTGGCCTAAATATTTAAGGTACCATTTCGCTCAGTATGAAGACTTCTGATATTAGGGGTGTGATTCACTTGCCTGGCTTTAAACATATAGTGCCAGTTTAGATGCTCTTGCACATGTTGGGTATTCTAGATATCTTGGATATCTGTGGCACATCTTCCAGCACTGTGTAGGTATCTCAAATACATAGCAGCTTTTCCAATGTTGCTAAATTTGTAGATTTAGGCAACTGGATTGTGTCCAGGGTTTGACATTTGGGATTTTTTTAGGCTTCTACATATGTTTTAGGTTGTAAAGTCCCAGAGTTAAGTGGACATTAGAATTTTTTTAGGTCACAAATTGATGCCTAGTAATATTAGAGCTTTTCTAGTGTCTTACTTGGCCTTCACCTCCTCTATTGGAGAGCACAGATATTTTGTGCCATGGCTGAGACTGTGGATGTCTCAGGTACCACCTCAGATGGCTTCAGAAATGTTTATTAAAGTGAATCAAACTTATCAAAAACATATGTGTCCCATATAATGGGATTTTAAATGCTTTGTACACATGGACAAATTAAACAGATATCTCAATATTAGGCTGAATCTCACACATGTTATTTCACATCTTGTTTACAGCAGTAACTTCTGGCTCCTCTGCTGATCATTCCTTTTTAAATCCATTAAGAAACTTCTATTAAGGCTTGTTATTCTTTCTGTGCTTAATTCTGGAGATTTTTCTCACACTACCTTTGACACTGACAAAATACTGTATCTTCCAGAAGACCATCCCAACTTTAATCTTTCTATGACTCTTTGTAAGCATTCACATTTAGATACCTACATTTAGATATTTTAATCTTGTCCTGAGTCTTCCAAATTAATTCTCAGGCAATTATTCATATTACTGATGAATAATTATTGAATATTTTCAACAAGGTCTAAAAAGAAAGCTTCCTATGCCCTTATACTTGTTGCATCTCATGACTGGTTATTTCTTGCTTCTGGGACAACATCAGAATTGTTCCACCCATCTCACAGAAAATGGAAATTTTCCCATAGCAGAGCTAAAAGAAATAGTGTTCCAACTTCTGTCTGTTTGCAAAGTATCCTTGTAGGAGAGTCTTTCTCAGACATATAATCCTAGCTAAAATTGATTAAATTCTCATTCTGACAGTCAGCATGGACAGATTTTCTTCCAAATTCCATAATCCTAGCTATAATAAATTATATATCTGAGCTGAAGGAGTCCAAATCACCCACTTGGCAGCAACTGCCACCTGTCATCTCCTTTAGCAAAGTATTTGCTTCTTATAGTGTCATTAATGTTTCCCCTGCTGTGTTAAGGATATAATTCAATTTTGTGACCTAGTTTGGTTCTGCTGCACTTAAAGGAAATGCTGTGTCACAGTCTGTGGTAGTGGTTTTTTGTACCTATTCAGCAAAAAAATAAAAAAGGTCTTTTCATAATGGGTGTCATATATTTTTAATTGTAAAAATCACTTTTTACGACTGATTATTCCTATTTAACTTTATTCTTCTAAGTCTGGGACTGTGTTGCAGGAGATGGCAAAAAGAGGTGAAAAATTTGGATTACTTTCTAGACCTTTCTTCCCCAAGGCTACGAAGTCTGCACAGATAAATGCCAAATGTAATCTGGATTTTTATAGCTCAGAAATAATGTCTCCAGACCCTTTCCATGGTCCCTTCCCCTCTGTCTGTGCAGGGATTGGCAAAGTTCTGAATATTTCTAGGAAAACCTAGAGCGTGATCCAAGCAGTGTGAGCTGCTCCAGTGTAGATTTTTTACCATTTATCAAATAAGTATAGTCTGCAACAAACATGGCAGTTTATCTCATGTTATGGCAACTACTGGTAATACAAACTCTGCTGCAACCAAGGACTCCTCAAACAATGTCCTCTCTACTGTCATCATCAAAAGAGGCTAAAGGTGCGAAGTTAAAGAAAAAACCATATTGGGTAGAAGCTTTTTGGTAGGACAGAATCATTTTATAAACACTTGACTATTTCTCTAGGGCACATCCCTATTTCAAATCCCGATTTGTTGGAGGACTTCTCATCCCCAGTTATTTCCTTCATCTAAGGATCAATACCAGCAGTAACCAGTTCAGTGTTAGTGAATGCCTTTGTCCTCTCTAAAAAGACAACTCTGAAAGCTCCTTAACAGCTGTGAATTTCAACAAGAAGACTGAGAACTTTAGTCAGCCTGGCACACAAATTTTTCTAGGTTTCTGTCTTCTGATACACCAAACATTACAGAAAAGAATGAAAGGGTGAGTTGCACTATTAACTGGACATGATTAGAATAGTCTAGCTGAGCCCTTTAGATTCAGAAAAAATACAGAGAGTAAAATGGACATTTTAGCTCTCTATTACAAATTCATGTTATATGCCTATTCTGTGGCAGTTCTATCAGCTAAGTTTTGCCTGGATTTTTCTTAAAATATCAGAGTGATAAAGAAAAATAATTGTTATGAAAGCCCTAAAGCCAAGGATATCAGTTTCATGCCCTGAATAACAGTTTTGCAGAACATCTTAATAAAAATCACAATATAAAAGTTTGAAGTAACATTATGATACATTTTTATTCATTTATCCTTCCCCAAAAAGAAGATTAGGCAAATGCAGTTGTGCTGAGAGGCACTATTGAGGTGCTGAGCATTGTGATGAGGTCAGTCTGTCAGATTCCCTGTCATCTGGTAGTTCTAATGAAAACAAAGGTTGTCCCATTTAGACTTTTAGGCAATTCAAGATTAGTTAGATCTTGATATGCTTCATAGGGCTGGAAACCCCAATATTTTTATTACCTGTGTGAGTATTTTTCATATTAATAAATAATAATTATTTATCAATCATACATGGTTATATGGCCAATAGTTTATTCAAATTCATGTTTAGTGTTCTTTTTCCCTGGTTTTTTTTATCAGTCACTAGAAATATGGAATGATTCTTTTCCCTCGCCCCCTGTTAATGTTTCTATGCTTCTTATATAATGACATTATTGTTGCTAAATAAATATTTTCAAAAGGAAAGAAACTTCTTGAAAAATTGTACTGATTTTGATGAAATGTCCTTTGTCTTCAAAGGAAACACGTGATATTGTTACATTTTTTTGTTTTACTTTTTAAACAAGTTTAATGTTCATTACAATGTGTATTTGAAACGGCATATTTATCTCATGCTGGACACAATTTTTGTATTGCAATTTGTATTGTATATTTGTATTGTAATTATTATATCTTCATGTTCTCTTGTTATATTATTTTCTATATTTATTTTTCTCACCAAAGAGGCAGATCCTGCTGTCCTATGAGGTGTCAATGGATGCTATCAACGATCCTGTCCGAAGACAGAGGTTAATGAGTGCAGCTACAATTCTTACAGATAATTCAAGTAAATCATTCTTTCCTCTTTTCCCTTTGGTTTATTGTGTAACTTGACCTGAGAGATCAAACTGTCACAAACGGCATTGTTTTAAAAGCCTCTACGGGAAATTATTCTGCAAAATGTAAATTTCAGTAAAATAAATATTCTCATATCTCATGTAATTGCACCTGTAACTCGCAATTACCAAGGGTAAATTTTGCCTGACCTTTAATAGTCTGTGATTAGTTTGTGCAGAATAAGCCAAATAATTTTTTTCATTGATGCCATTCTGCTCATGTGAGATTGACTTTTCAATCTTTTCTATAACTGATTGTCTTTTTCTTTGTTCTGTGATATTCTACAAAGGATTATTCACTTTCCCTCTTTGTCTGCCAGAGTCAAAACTGAATTGTCCTACGTTTTGGAAACGTTTCCATCAAAAGTATCTGATTTGGAATTGTTGTCCATGCTGGAGAGCAGTCAAAGAGAAGATGAAATTGGTAATCTTGAATCCATTTGTTGATCTCTTAATCATGGTTTGCATTATCTTGAATACCTTATTCCTGGCTATGGAGTACCCTGGCATGAGAGAGGATTACCAACGACTGATTTCTCTGAGTGACCAGGTAAGTTAGATCTATGTTAGAGTGACAATGGAGTTATAACCCTGTTTCTATATGTTTTATGTTTTATGACAGTCTCATAAAGAGACAGACTTTTTCAGTGACTTTTTTTTCTGAATTATGTTTTTGTGTTTCCAGGTCTTCACCCTGATTTTTACTGTAGAAATGATCTTGAAAATCATTGCCCTGGATCCTTACTACTATTTTCAGGAAAAGTGGAATGTTTTTGATTGCTTGGTTGTTTTGATTGGCCTAGCGAGCTTTGGAACAAATCTGTCACCTTTCAGGCTGGTAATTATTTATTATGTTTTAAAAGTACACGTGTTGTATAGATTTGTAAAAGTTTACAGTGAAATACCCTCACATTATTTTACTAATTAATTTGTTAATTCTGTTTTCTTGTTGGTAAATAGTAAGACAACATGAACTTTTAATTGGAGTGAATATTAAATTAATTTGGAGGCTTCCTTTGATAGTTCTCTGTATTCAGTAATATTAACCATCTGATCTTAAGCACAGAACTTTTGCATCCAAACAAAAAGGCATTCTTTGGGGGAAAAATTATATTATTGCAGTAAAGACATAATGGTAAATATAGGGTCTGGTTTTCATGTGAGCTCTGCTATACAGGCTGGTTTTGACATTTACTTTTCCTCTTGTGTTTTATTTACAGCTCAGAATCTTCAAATTGGCAAAGTCCTGGCCAGCCTTAAATACTCTTATGAAAATAATTCTAAACTCGTTTGGTGCGCTGAGTAACCTGACTCTGGTTTTGGCAATCACTGTTTTTATTTTTGCTGTAGTAGGAATGCAGTTTTTGGGCAGTGATTATGAGAAAAACTTCTGTAAAATAAACACCAGTGACAAATTACGCTGGCATATGAAGGATTTTAGTCATTCAATCCTGATTATATTCCGAATATTATGTGGAGAATGGATTGAAACTATGTGGGAATGTATGGAAGTGGCTGGAGAAAGGAAATGTCTCACCATTTTCTTGCTTGTCCTGGTGCTAGGAAACCTTGTGGTGAGTTCCAAGTCAATTTTCTGTCCCTACTGAATGCATCCAGTTACTTTTTTTTTTTTTTTTTTTTGGAGGCAAACTTTATCGTTTGGAAAGTATTCCCTTTATTCTCTTTCCTGGATGTCACTTGACATATGGTTTTGTTCTGTTTCTTTTTTTCCCTTTTCCCCTGTCTTTCTCTTTCTCACACAAAGTAGAAGCAAAATAAAATTATTCCTTCTACCCAGAGTATAAAGTGCAGAGCTTCTGATAATTTGGTCTCTGATGTCTTCAACCTTTGTGTTGATGGGACCAAATTACTAAACTTCAGTGCTTTTAATGCTTAACAACTTGTCCTTATGTTATTAAAAGTTTACAACACCCAGATTTTTGGGTTTGTATCACATATACTAGATCTAATGTGAATATACCGGGAGATAAAATCTTTTTCATCTGGTTTGTTGTTCTCTACCAGATCCTTTTTGATGGTAGTGTAATTAAAATTCATCCTTGCCTGCTGTTTTTCTCATTATTTCTCATACATTATGGACGTCAGAGCATGTGAAAATATATTTGATATACCCAAACTCACTTCCTTCCTTTTTCCCCCTGCCATTCCTTCCAGAAGGAGCTATATCGTGCTATAACAATATTCCAGTACAGTAGTAAATAATTCCACTGAAGTGGTTTAGGAAAGCAAGTTTGAGGACTTCTGAAGTGTCTTCTGTTAGCAGTAGTGTCTCCAATTTACTTTAACTATTTTAAGGTGCTCAACCTGTTCATTGCTTTGCTGCTGAGTTCATTCAACCATGATGGCTCAGAGGGACAAGAGGAGCCTGGAGAAGGGGCTAAACATCAGATTGCCATTGCACAGATTTGCAGGAGCCTGAAGGCTGTGAAAGACAGAATTTGGGGTCGCTGCTGCAAAAGAACGAGAGGAAGCCTCAGAAGAAGAGACAAAAAGAAGACTTTGGCAGAAGTTTCTGGCAAAGGCATAGAGGTTACTAATTATGCCATGACAGATGTCAGAAAATATATAGACAACAGCTGCTTTGACATGGAGTGTTACCGTATGGAAGAGAGTTCCTCGCTAGCAAGGAAATATGAAGAAATTTTGACCAGCAACAGTACCTGTGTTCCCATGACAGCAGCAGAGACTTACACCATTGAAGGTGATGGTGGGCACATTGTACACACAGCTGTAGAATACAGAAAACAGGTAAGAAATATTGATATCTGAAAAATTACTGTGACTTGCATCTGTAAATATATTCTCGAAGATTCAAAAGTAAATATCCTTTCTGTCACTTCTGCAATATTACTTTCTTTGTTCTTCTAGTACAAAGGCTACCAAATAGTCTCAGTTATTCAATGAGATGTTGAATATCCACTTTTTCATTGTTCTCCTTATTGATAGCCACAATTCTACTTTTGCCTGCTTTTTTTTCCATTTATTGCTGTAAATTGATAAATGGAGTTCAATCAAGACAGCCTTTTTTTTTTTGTCTCCTTTGCCTTACACCTGGATTTTTTGGAAGGCAGGCCTCCTGTGCTGATTATGTGATGTTTCTCAGTTGCATGAAATCCAAAGGGAATGCAAATAAAAGGGGCACATTAAAAAAAAAAAAAATTAATTTATTTCTTTTTCATTCACCTATTTACTTCCATGATACTTGTGACTCGCCTTTATATCTCTTGATTTTGTTCTTGGGCAGGATAAAGCTCAGGTCTTTCTGCATATGAGTGAGACATTTTTACTGCCATGACAGCTGTGCAGAGGCATTTAGGGATATTGGAGTTATTTCAGGTGTCTGTCACATCCACGTGGGATTGTCAGATATGGCACAGGAGCTAGAGAAACTCTTTTCACAGAATCACAGGATTTTTGGGGTCTCTTTTTGGATAGATGAGCACGTGATCAGTGTCTAGATGGATGGTAGGATCCATTTTCTATGGTTTTGGTCATATTAGGAAGCATCATCAGTGGAGTATCTTTGGACAAGTTCTCAAAGAAATTAAAAATTGCTGATCACCTTAGAATCATCCGGGGTTGTTTCAAATATCTTGCCCAGAAGTATTTGATGACAGAAATTATTTCCCTGCAGTGGAATCTGATGTTTCTTGGAATTTGTAGTGGCAAAAGGACTGAGAATGGATTCAGATCACTTAGATCTTCTGCCTATAACTGGAAGCATCATTCTTTTACAAACACTTTAGGGAAATTATTTATTTATTTATAAAAAGACAAACTTGCTAGTGAAAGATTCTCTGCCCATGGCTGAGCGGTTGAAATTACATGATCTTTAGTGTCCCTTCCAACCCAAACACCCTAATTTGTCATTATATGATTCTAAATTTTATGTGTGTTTTACATTCTGTTAAATAATTTTGCCTTTTAAGAATGGCTGTCAGGAAGAAAATATGTGGAAAAGCAACTGTTTTACATTATTTCGTGCAGGGAGACAGATTAAGACACAGAGAACAGTGGCAGAATTCAAACAGCTTCAATCCCATTTCTGGGACTTCTGAAACCATAAATGCTTTTGCAGTAACACACCCAAAGAAAGAGCAAAATGAGGTAATTATAACTTTTATAATTCTGTGGAATATGCTGGGCCTTCTCCTCTTCAAGCCTTTTGAGACATGATTTGTGTGTCTAAAAATGGATTGGCCTGAAGAAATCAGAATTTTCTCTCTGTAGTATTGTATAATCTTTCCTAAACATTTACCCTCCTGCAAGTCCACTGTAGATGACTAAAAGAAACCAAGAAGCTTATTAAATTAAAGGGATGGAAACGAAGAGTAAGAATTGGCTTTTTCTGTCCTATTATTTATAACTTATTTTATAATTCAGCAACAATAAGATAATTTATACACTGCAGATTGCTTTTGGAGGTGGGGAGGGGAGATGACCATTTTAGTTTATTTTAGGTTTGTTACCTTATTAATGAAAAACAAATAAATTCCATTCTTTCTCCTTCTCCTGTGCAGAAATTACGTTCTGTTCGGAGCTTTTCTGAAGCCAGCACTGTGGATCCAGTCGCTCTTCTGGAGATGTTTTCCCAAAATAAAAACTCACACCTGCCCAAGGACTGCTTTGCAGCAAGTAGGAATTTTTTTTTTTTTTTTTGGT
>VZRM01003040.1:2455000-2498246 GCA_013397955.1 Grantiella picta | reverse complement strand
TTTAGGTATTGCACTAATGCCAAATGAAGCAGTGTTCAAAAATATCAGTTTGGAACATGCCCAGATTAGCAGGAGCTGTTTGCCTGCTCATGCCAGTGAGGATGTCTGCCTTTGATCACCTGAACATTGACTCTCATGGTTCAATCCTGCTGCCTTTATAGATTAATAAGGTTATTTATGGTTTCTGATGCAGAGCAGTGAACAGAGAATCCAGTTGTAATGTCTCTGCAGTTCAATAAAGTGAAATAATGAGTAAAAATAGTGATTTACTGACCTACTAGTAAGGTAATATTTGTTTTAAAAAAAAAGAAAAAAAGCAGAAAATAAACACACTTTTAAATAGAAGTAAAGGCTTCTTTTGTGCCCACAAACCTTTCTGCAGAAGCGCGCAAAAAATTGTTTGTTTTTCCATGTATGCATTACTTTATTAAAAGATTATTTTGGCATACAAATTTTGTCTTTGCTTTAGCTTCAGATCATTTCAACCACAGCATCACCTCATAGGTAAACCAGCATATTCTTCCTGTAGTCTGTTAAAGCCCTTTTAGATGTCTTATACTTTTTAGATCCATATTTCAATGTTTTCAATTGAACCACTATGCTGTTCTCTCTCTCTCCAGGTTGTGTGAAGTGTTTCCCATGTTGTGTAGTGGATACCACTAAGTCTGCGGGCAAAACTTGGTGGAACTTTAGGAAAACCTGCTACAGAATTGTTAACCATAGCGGGTTTGAATATTTTATGGTTTTTATGATAGTATTGAGCAGCGCAGCACTGGTAAATCTCATTTAATTTCTTCACTTTTGAGTTAATTGTTGTCAGTAAAGGAATAGTATTTAATTGATTTCTTCTACTGTGACATTCCTCTCCCCAGGGAGAGACAAGAGTGTAATAAATATATCCATTAGAAGTTATAATGCTTCCCCCCACTTGGATAAGATATTTAAATATATGGAATCATAGTTCTTCATTGAACATAGTTCTTTACACTTTTGTGTTAATTACAAAGCTAGAGTGAAAATTCTAAGGAAAGCTTGGAAAAAAAACAAACCCCACATCTAAATTTGTAAAGCAAACTAACTTCTTAGTAGAAATGTCCATTCAAAATCACCTAAATATTATGATCAGAATCTAAAAGTGAAGGTGATTGTAAACTGGTGGGGAGGTAATGTTTCATTGCTGCTCTCATCATGTCCATTTCCAATGAAGAATAAGGGAAGATTTATTTTATTTGAAAGCCTATTCACTGTATACTGGAAGTAATTTGTCAAATAAAAGGTTATATAGGGGAGAATGAACATAACCAGATAGTCTGAAAGTGATTTATGTGATAGATGTCAGAATTTCCAAATAAAGTCAGTTCTGTGTACATTACATTCAGGTTGTTCACTGAACCATAGATTTGAACTGTCTGCTTTAAAATTCCCCTGATAAAATCTCCAAGGGAACTCCCTGGGATTCCAGTGAGGGCTACTGTGTGTTCATGGGAAACCAAACTGAAGTAAGGAAAGAAACTGAGTTATTTTTTAATGTACTGTAGGATCCAACTAAACTGGACAAAAAGTTAGTTGGTACCCAGGAGCAAAATAACAAAACAACAACAGTTCCTTGTCAGCAAAGATGTTTTGTGTTGTTAAGAACGTTCCCAGTTGTAAGATATTCTTGTCCTCTTAAAAAAAGGAACTTACTCATTTTTTGTTTGTTTATAAAGTTGGCTGATACGAAATTTTCTGAGCCAGCTAAAATGAAGGGAGATCAAACCATCACTCATGTCCATGACTTGTAGTGAAATTAAATGAGATGGTGACCATGGAAAGAATGCTCAGAAAAGCAGGGCAGAAGTGAATGAAAGGAAAAATACAGACAGTGAGGAAATAAGACAGGTGTTTAAAGGAATTGGGAATAGATTGGCGATATAAAAAACTTAAATTAGCCCAGAAGCAAATACATTAAACATAAACACTGATGGGAACGATAGCAATCAATGAAACATTTTCCTAAAACCTCAAGGTCAAGCTTTAGGTGAAAAAACATGCAACTCCAGGAATGAACAGTTCCAGATAAGGTGTTTGTCAAATTTTTCCATATCTGTATTACAACACTGCAGGATGACTCCAGATGACTCATTTGGAAGGGCAGAGTCTGACAGACTCTTGTTAATGTATTTAAGTCAAGCTTTTTTGTGAAGAATTTTAGGCCAACACCCTCAGAATTATCAACTACCTTGGGAAGCCAAAATTTTATAGCCACAATTGACCCTCATTAGACATTTTTTGAAGTGTTGAATGTAAAAACCTGAAAGTATGTGATTTTTCAATCAATGCGAAAATTATATTGTACTTATTTTAAAATTTAGTTTTTTACTACTAAGTGGTGGTTGGCTATAATTTAATATGAAGTAGTTGTAATCAGCCAAACTGTTTATTCTTGTGCATTTTAAAAATAATCTTCCATAAAACTACTGACCTGTTTTAAAACTGAATTCTGAAATTCCAGGCATTTGAAGATATTCATCTGCAGAAGAGGCAAAAAGTGAAAATTATCCTAGATTATGCTGATAAGATATTTACCTACACCTTTTTTACGGAGATGCTTTTGAAATGGGTAGCTTATGGTTTGCACAGTTATTTCACAAATTCCTGGTGTTTGCTTGACTTCATCATTGTATGTGTAAGTATTATATTCTGATTATGAATTAATACAGGTGTAAAACACTGTTTCCAAAAGCTGAAAAACCTTCAATCCAAAGAAGCTTTAGGACAAATTTAAATGGAAATGGTCAGAAATAATCAAGAAGTTGCTTGAGAAAATTTTTTTAGGAGGAGCTATCATTGAGGACTCTGATGGCTCTCTCTCTAAAAGGAATAAAGAGAGTTCAATAAGTGATTGGAGAAAAACTAAAATAAATTAAGACAATAGAAAATGTGAAGCTACTGGCAGTTCTGGACTAGATGATCTTAAAAGTCCCTTCCAACCCAAACCATTATATGATTCTGTGATTTTGGTATTTAGAAGCAGAAAAAGAGGTGCCTTGTGGGAGAAAAAAGTTAGATGGTAAAGACAGTTGAAAAGTATTATTGCAAAAATCACTTACCAGGGAGTTGGAGGTAGGGAAATATCTTTTGTATTAACCAGCCCTAAAGAGAAATGCTTATCGGAATCACCGATAGTGAGATAAGTGCAGTGCTCAGTGCATATATATTTACCATGAATTTAGAAAATGTTAAATATTATAATCTTGCCAATAAAAATGAAACATTTTTCTTGTCAGCATCACACTGGGACGGTTCTGAAATTAAATATTTTAATATAAGGACATCTAAACAGCTGACCTGTGGCAATATCAGAGTAGCTGTGTAATAGCCTCAGGATAATCAGCATCGAAAGTTGTGAAGTATTAAGAAATTTCCACAGAAAAATGTAGCATTATGACTGTTTATAAAGAACATACAGCATGACTTTAGCAGCTACAGTTTTCTAATGTAAATAGCAGTCCAAAACAGAGAATAAGCATTGGAGATAACCAATGGCTGAACAATGAGACAATGAATTCAAATAGGAAGGGACAAATCATGAACAGTGAAAAAATCTAACTATTGAAATTTTTTTTCTTAATGCCTTAATTTCTCTCTTAGAAAAATTAAAAATGAAGACTGGATATATTTTTTAAAATAATTTTTTTACCATATCACCGTCCTAAGTTATGATGAAAAATTAATGTAGGCACTTTGAGAAAAACTGTGGAAAATGGTAGTATTTCATTTGAATAAACCTTTTTGGTCTGGTAGTGTATGAAAGTATCATAGTTACCAATTTGATTGTTAAATTTGCATTCAAAAATTATATGAACCTTTTTTTTAAAATAAAAAGAAAAAATTAAAATTAGAATGAATTTAATTTTTTTCTTATATTAGAAAAGAATGAAGTAAAATTATATTGCAATAACTTCAAATGTCTGTCTTCTTATTTTGGCTTACTGGTCAAAGATACTGTAACATTCAGTTTGTAATTGTCTACTGACACAAATAAAACAAAATTTTGTATACCATGTAATAATCCCAGTTCCAATTCAATGAACACAGCTGTCCTTTGTTTCCTGGGGACGAAATTCTGTTTCTGAAGACACATCACCTTGTTCCTCGGGGACCAGTCTGAAATCTCTCAGGACTTTTAGAGCACTGAGGCCTCTGCGAGCTTTGTCAAGATTTGAAGGGATAAAGGTAAAGATTTTGGGGGTTTGGGTGAATGTCTTGTAATTGCTGCTTTTGAAATTTTGGTGAAAATTACAACTTGAGTGTCTGTTTTGGGACTTGATGGCATTAAGTTGGTTCAGAATTGCCTTCTTACATCTTATGGTTGTTATTTTGAAATAATACCTAAGACATTCCCAGAGATTTATCAATACAAATAAATTAAAGAAATTAAATTATTATGTTCTACGAGGAGCAATTATTATGTATCGTGATATGAGCACTGGAATATTTTTCCATGTTCCTGATTTCAGTGTAATGTGCAGAACAAGCTAAACAACAATTCTTTTAGACCTGTATTTTTCTGAAACCCATTCTTTGGTTTGGTTTATTTTAGGAATGGAAAAATTTCATCCACTGTACTTGGAAAATTCTTCTGAAAAAAATGAATGTGCTTTTAAATAATAGGAACCGTTTTTAATTCCTTGTGAATAGATAGGAAGCTATTTACAAAGTTTTTACAGAAAAACAAATTGTAATATGAGGGAGAAATTTGTACTGTGAAATTTGTAGCTTATCAGTCTTCATGGCATGATAAATACAGAGACCACAGTTGTCCTTAATTTTCTCTCATTGTCTGAGAAATTGCCTCAGGATAATACCGGTTGCCCTCTGTTTTACTTCCTCAAAAAGTCAAGACAAATACCAAAAAATTACACATTAAGACAAGCATGAATTTGGGCTGAGGGCCGGTTGTACCTTAGTCGTCTATTAGCTTTCATACGGAGAATTTCCAATAGATAAAGAAGAAGTAAAAATCAGTGGCTTCCTGGGGAAAATGATCTGTTGAACGCAAATAAATAATTCTTTTCCTCCATTTCCTTCAGGTTGTTGTCAATGCCCTCTTTGGAGCCATCCCCTCAATCTTCAACGTTCTGCTCGTCTGTGTTGTCTTTTGGCTCCTCTTCAACGTGCTAGGAGTAAAATGGCTTGGCAAAAGATTTTCAAAATGCGTACTCAAGAAAGAAAATATTGAACTCATCCAGAACAGAACTGATTGTATTTCCTACGGTGGGACATGGACAAACAATGCTGTAAATTTTGATAATGTTGGCATGGGATACTTGGCTCTTCTCCAAGTGGTAAGTTCTATAAAAACATTTTTGTTTTCTTCAGAGAATAGGTTGAGCAGCCCAGCCAAGGGACACCACTGTGCTTCTGTTTATCTCACTGAAACTGGGGTTTTTTAGCTTCCACATATATTTTTCTTATCCATGATTGCTCAGTTCTTCCTAAAGAACATTGAGCATATGCAGCCTTGTGTTAAAATCAAGAACTCTGTTTCATGGCTTTTCAATTTCGTTTTAAATTTCAATTAAAAAAAAAAAATTAAAAAACTAAGCCTGAAATTGTCTGTGTGTTACTGAATTTAAAATTATTCTTGTTTTCTCTGGTTCAGAGTGGGCAAGAAAGAAAACTCATGGACCCATTTATTTATAATTCTATGTTTTCTTTTGTTGTAAAAGCCATGAAGTGTTGGGATGCTAATTTATTGAGCTCCCTAATATCACAACAAAGGAGAGAAAGGCATTTTTTAAAAAAGTGTCTGTTATTCCCGTATCTTTTCTAGATTAGGTTCTTTGCTTTGAATCCTCCAAAGTGTTCGATGATTGATAAAAATTGCAGGATGGAATTGTCTGCTATTTTCTTAGAAATTGTTTTTATTCTTTTAGGTTATATTTGCTGGTTAAGCTGAAGCTTTTTTTATGCAAACGCTTTGATTTAACAAGAGTTAACACTAAAACACATTTGATATGAATTATGACCTTTTTTCCCTGTTTTCTTTTCAAGATATATTTTTTTTCTCTTTACTAAACTTCAATGACTCGTACTTCCAAGCAGATCTTTAACATTGGTGCATATTTTTTATACCACACTGTTTATTTTTTCCACAACAGTTAACACATTTATATTTGCTACAGCTGATTTTTTTTTCCTTAGTGATGATAAACTAAACGCATTTTTTTCCAGGCAACTTTTAAAGGTTGGATGGATATTATGTATGCAGCAGTGGATTCACGTGAGGTATGTCACTAAAATGAAATGTTCATTCTTTTCCCGTTCTTTCTTCCCCTTTCTATCCATACAGTTAATTTTTCAGCTTTGCAATATCAAGTCAGAAATACAAGTGGATGAGTGCATCAAGCTACAGAGTGAAACAATAATTCTTGGAGTACCAAATATCTGAAACTTAGGTAAAAGAAACTGGTCACAATAGAGTGACACCACACAAAAAGAGGGCAAGATAATATAAAATTTTGTACAAGTTTGATTTGGAAACCTAATAAGAAAGGTCTTGGAGGGTCTCTGAAGCAAATTTTCTTCTTTTCAAAACATGTGCAATAGAATTGAAACAGCCTGCAGTTTTAGCAGTTATTTCAGGATGTTTTCTTCCCTATGTTTGGCATCCTCACTGTTTCTTCCCCATTTGCATGTGCTATTTCTCTCTCTCATACTAGTACAGTGTGTTTTGACTTTTCTATGTTTAGTTGAATTTGCATTTTTTCTCACTCATTTGATCACCATACACTTGACTGTAGTTAAATAGCTGCTAATTAACAATATTGCTCCTTGTAGGGCTGGTTTAAAACTGCTTCTTGCCTGGGATAGCATTCCAAAGGATGAAGTTCCCCATTAGGTTTAGTCTGAGCTGTTTTTCTAATCAGGGCATTCACAGGATCCCTTCTGATTGGATCTATGTATTTATTACTTAAAATTTTGCTAGGACAGGATTTGACTTTATTTGTGATTGTGTTTACAAACAGTAACAAGACAGAACAAGACAGTTGTTCTACTTGCACATCTAGATAAAGGTTTAAATGAGTGGAAATAATTTATCCCTCATGACAATAAAAAGATCTCCTATAATCGTTTGGAAATTATAAAGCTGTGATTATCTCATTTTTACCAATATTGTTTTTCTGGTTTGCTTTTTTTTTTTTTAACAGATCAATGAACAGCCAAAGTTTGAAGCACGCTTATCCATGTATGTGTACTTTGTGGTTTTCATTATTTTTGGATCTTTCTTCATGCTGAACCTTTTCATTGGAGTGGTTATCAGCAATTTTAACCAGCAAAGGAAAAAGATAAGTACTACATAAACTAACCCAGAGACTCCTGTAACCCAAATTTGATTAAATGAATGCTGGTTTGACACCTAGATGTCTACCATTTTGAAATAACTATTTGACTAGATAAATTTAAAATAATAACATTTCAAACCAAGTTTTGAAAACAAGGTTCCCCTTTTCCTCAAGACTTTTACTGCTAAATCCTTAATTTGTTCTAAGTAGACAAGGAGGAAGAAGGAGTGGGTAGCTTTGGAAATGAGAAGTCAAAAAAAGTTGCATAGACTTGCTACAGGAGAGTGGAATTCTTTTCTTCGGCTTTGAAGATTTGTTTTGGGGAACAGAATGACCCTTTTTGCTGTCAGTAAACACCTCACAAATGTGAACAGGGTAATCAAGAAACATTCATGGAAGGAGTAACCCCTTCTTTCCTGGTAAAGAACCTTTGCTTTCCTGGTGAAGAACCTTAAAAAGGTCTTGTCAATAAGAACTTTTTCTAAAACTAGCAACACTTTAAAAAGCCTTTCACTTATAAAATAAACCTACAGATTAATTAACTAGGTTTTGAAAAAATTCTGCATTGAGATCCAAGCCATGACCCCAGGAAGAGACTGTGTAGAAATTTAAAGGCTGCTTAGAGCTCAGGAAGCACTGACTGCTTCCACATTTCTCCTCATAGTGGTTATATTCCCTGTTCTTGTTCTTCAGTAAAAAATGGAAGGCAAAATCTTAGAATGGAAAATGCAGCAAAGAAAAGCAACAGTCATCCCTCCCTGGAATATTTCACCTTCCTTGTGCCAAGCTTATTTATCAATTGAGTTCTGTCCTGACTCATTTAAGGGCTTAAAGTATCCAGAATATCAGGGGAAATTGTGTCAATTGATCCACTTGGAAGTCTTACAACAAAGAAGCATCATGCTCATTGAAAAAATACCACAAAAGCAGACCTCAACAGGAGGTTTACAATTTCAGGGTTCCCATTTGGGAGACAGAATCTCTACAGGAAACATTTGTTATTTCCATAGACTGACTCATGCACCAAGTGTCAAAGCATTACTGCCTTTGGTAGAGAAAGAAAAAAAAAAACCCAGGAAATTCTGGTCTCTGCATTTGAACAGAGAAAAGATTTGTAGGGACTGAGGAATAACAGTCCAGCTTCAGTATTAGAATTTCCTTTTATAACAACGTCCCACTAGATAAAAACTAGATTTTTTTATCCCAGTAGATAAAAAGGTTAAGTAGCTTATGTGGATGTAACACTTTTTTTCTTAGTAGATGCTACACTTGACATTTTTTTCTTTTTCATTTTTCTCTTTAATTTCTTTTCTTCCTTGGGATTTCCACTGAGATTCTATGTAGTAAAGTTAAGTGGAATTTTCAGAGGTCTTGCTGGAGTGATCCAAATTGCAGATGCCCTGCTGAAAATAATGTGTTTGTTGTACAAAATGCTGATCAATCAATGTTTTTATGATGAATGTCTTCTGAATACTGGGTTCAAAGTCATTGCTCAGTAATACAGGTGGTGTTGATAGTAATAAGAAATTTATTTCCTGGAACCCCTGTAGAACTTGGTCCCAAAATGCTTATTCATCATCATCCATTTACTTTCTAGTCCAGAAATGGACTTCTGCTTCTACCTTTCCCAAAAATACAGTGTTTTACTTCTTGTTGAATTTTATGTAATTTTGAAAATATGAAGTAGATTTGTAAAACTTCAGAGAGGCTCTCACACTTGAGGCAACTGATTTGGGAACACTGCCTAGACTTGACTTTCATGATCAAATCTGGATCAGATGAAAGATCAAGGGGAAAAGGAGAGATGATGAAGACATATTTGGTCTCTGTGCTCTCTTAGGTCCCATTTATGACAGCTGTAGCTTACTCTTTCTTACATAATTTTTTTGGTATTTATTTAGTTGACTTCAGCTGAACAACATTATTCTTTCTCTTTACTTAGGTGGAAAAGATCTATTTTTGACTGAGGAACAGAAAAAGTACTATAATGCCCTAAAAAAACTTGGATCCAAGAAACCCCAAAAACCTATCCCAAGACCATCGGTGAGACCACCTTAAGTAGAACATGACAGAAGACATAAAGATGGTGACCATATTTAAACTCAGGCATCAGGAAATAAACTTTGCATTAGTGCCCTCATCTTCTTCATTCAATATAGTATTTGGATTTCACTCTCTTTGTTTAAAAATTCCATCTAACACATCTTCTTTGTGGGTATTAATTAAGGAAATTTACAATCTATTTATCACCTGTTCAAATGAACAAGCTTTTAAAACCAGTTCCTATTAAGTATTTGATATTCATAACGTGATGTTGGTTATTTAAGTTGCCTGATGTTGCTTCTGCAGTGAGATTGGATTATTGCAGGTGAGAATGAATAGAGAGCAGTACATGCCCCGTGGCTGTTATTTGCTTTTAAATAATCTTGTTCTTTATTTCTTAGAGTTTCTTAAATTTAATTCCAGACTTGGCTTCATATGGTAACTACTCAGAGTTTTTCCTGCTTATGACATTTTAATTAGAATTGCTTATCTTAAAACATCTTCTTCAATAAGTATTTCTATTAAAAGAGCAATCACAATGTACTCTGAGTATTTTCCTGCTATATATTTTTTTCGAAGCCAATGTGCTTGCACAATGCCTGAAACTACTCAGCCAAATACCATGTTTTCTTTGAAGGTCTAAAGAAATAACCTAAAAATACTTCTAGCAGCTTGTTGTTAAATTAATGTTATCTTAAATTCTTTTTCTAAGCACAGATTACTGATTAATGTTTGAATGCAGGCTGGATTTTAGAAGTGGCATTAAGCAGCTCTCCTTCTCTCCACAGAATGCCTTCCTAGGATTGCTGTTTGACATCGTATCCCACAAGGCATTTGACATCACCATTGTGATTTTCATCTGTCTAAATATGATCGTTATGATGGCAGAAAACAACCAGAATGGCACCAAGGATGTTCTTAATAAAATCAACTATTTTTTTGTGGCTGTATTTACTGCAGAATGTGTCATAAAAATATTGGCCTTAAGGCAGTACTACTTTGGAAGTGGCTGGAATGTGTTTGATTTCAGTGTTGTGGTCCTTTCAATAGTGAGTAAGTATCAATCATTAGATCTAGTGATATGTCTTAACAATATTAAACCACGTTCCAGTATGAATTAACCACCTACATATATTTGATAGACAAATTCCAGATCCACTGTGCTTTTTCCAACCATCTGCTAAGTGATTCCTTCTAAAAGGATGCATTTTTGTTTTCCCTTCTATTTTTGCAAATTACTAAAAGGTAAATGGAGTTTTCAAATTTTTTTTAAGTATGATTTTTATTGAGGAATTAACAGAATAGGAATTCAATTCAGTAACATCTTTTCTGAGTTATTGTACTTATAATGTTGTCTAACTTTTTATGCTTTCCATTTATATGTTATCGTGTTAGCTGTTGTTTTCACAGTAATAGTAAATTCAGGTTAAAAAATATATTTGTATCAAAAATGGGAAATGTTCATTTAATTTTCTAGAGCTTCCTCTTAAGAAGGCAGAGACCAATTGCTGATTCAGTAAGCTGAGGAAAATTAGGTTGCTCAGCACCATTCTAAATCTGGACCCCTATTTGTGACTGCAAAAATTATCAAAGCTGGCTTGGGTTTTTTTTGACTCTTCAAATAAGACTAGATAATTATAATTTCCTCTGCAAAGGGTCATATATAGCTATAGTTCCTTGTACAGTTTATTTTGTCTGTTCTTCCTACACAGGCTCAAATCATTTATAATACAGGATGGGAAAGAAAAACTTCTCTGAGTTCTCTGCTTCATGCCTAAGCACAGCAGCCCTTTGCCATCCAGAAAAATTATGACTTCTTAACTCTTCTGCTTGCAATCATTTGCATTGGTACTGTTTCATTACTGTGATTGTAGGGTCATAGAATGAGGTGTTAATGGGGGATAAATGCTAAGAGACAATTTCCCTTTATTTTCTCTTCTCTGATCTCATTCAAGTACCAAGCATTAGTCAAAGTCTCACGTTTAGCATGTGGCTTAGCCCTGCAGAAGAAGCAGCACTCAGAGAGCAGCTCAGAGACATCCCCAGAGCTTCCAGCACAGCAGCTGAATGGATTTAAAGGGATTTTTTAGGTACTTGAGCAATGAATGCCTAAATTCACCCCCTGAATTAGAGAAATTTGGGAGAACGCAGCTTCCAAACTATGCAAAAATCTTGATACCTCTTTAATATTGGAAGATATTACAGTTTTTCTTCCTTTACCTAAGCTTTTTTCTAAGCAATTTCAGACCTGATGTTTTTGTTGAGAGCAGTGTAATACAATCAGTGTTACTTTCAACACCTAAAGCACAGAATATAACGAAAGAGACATTAATTTGACAAACTTGACCTGACAACATTTTGTTTTCTTTTTTCTTTCAAAGGTCTTGGAGTTTCTGAAGTCTTTCGACGTTTCTTCTCCCCTACAGTTTTGAGAACTCTCCGTTTGGCGCGGATTGGCCGAATCCTGAGAATAATTCGCAAAGCCAGAGGAATTCGAACTCTTCTTTTTGCATTACTGATGTCTCTTCCTGCATTGGTGAACATTGGCCTCTTGCTTTTCCTGATTATGTTCATTTATGCCATCGTGGGCATGGCAAACTTTGCCTGTCTCCGCTGGGAAGGGGGGATTGATAACATTTTCAACTTTCAAACCTTTTGTGGTAGCATTCTCTGCCTCTTCCAAATTACAACCTCAGCTGGCTGGGATGGGCTTCTGGCCCCTCTGTTAAAAGAATCTGACACATGTGCTCCTAACGTAAATGTAACAGGGACTGAGAAAAATAATTGTACAAATAGGGGCTTTGGTATTTTATATTTTGTAAGTTATGTCGTTATATCATTTCTCATTGTTGTAAATATGTACATAGCTGTGATTTTAGAGAACTTCAGTGTTGCCGCTGAGGAAAGCACAGATCCTCTTTGTGAGGATGACTTTGATATGTTTTATGAGACGTGGGGAAAATTTGATCCTCTGGCAACACAGTTCATAGATTACTCTGCTCTTTCAGACTTTGCAGACGCACTGGCTGAACCCTTGCGCGTCCCAAAGCCTAATAAAATCCAGCTCATATCCATGGACATCCCTATAGTTAGTGGAGATAAGATCCACTGCTTGGATATCTTGCTGGCTTTCACTAAAAGGGTCTTGGGAGAATATGGAGATTTGGATAGTCTTGAATTACACATGGAAGAAAAGATTACAGCTGCCAATCCATCTAAAAGTTGTTACATGCCAATTTCTTCTACCCTTAAGAGAAAACAAGAGGAAGTTTCAGCTCTTATTATTCAGAGGGCCTTCAGGAGGTATTTGAGACAACGTTCTCTTGAAGATGTGTCTTTCTTAAACCATTGTAGACACAACAGTGCTGTCCTTGAACGAGAAACACAGGGCAAGGAAAGTCTTCTTGAATCACTGCTGAATGCAAATGATGGTAGGAAGGTGGTTAAATTACGTCCTGCTTCGTCCATATCCCTCCCTTTATTTCATGATGGCTTTGCTGACACAGACAGCAATAAGCTTGACACATGAGGCTGCCCCAGGCTGCAGCATTGCCAATTAAACCAATGCCACTTATTTTCAGATGGAGACAATATTTTGATCCCAGAGCATAATACTCTAATTTTAGTATAATGATGGCAGCCTTCAGTTATTGTAATTGTTCAGATTTGCAAATGCTCCTTCAAGCAATTAAGATTTGAACAAATGTGTCATAAATATTAGAGGAAAATCAAATGATAGGATTGTTTCTTCAGCTACTGGAGTTAATTTAGGTGAGTTAATTTTTTTCCCCTGTCATTTTTATATTAGTTCTTGTGTTTACAGAAGAAATCTGTAAGAGATCAGTTTTAGGCACATATTTATAAATACACAAGGATATAGAATAATCTATATCTCTCTAGGGAGAAATAATTTTTCAAACCAGACTTTCTTGTAGCAAAATTAGGTAATTACTGCTCTTCTGTAAAAGAGCTCACTCAAGACACTTGAGTATAATAAGCCTCTAATTTTGGTGGTTTTGGGATCATCCTCCTCCTAATGTCTTTGAATGGATTTGTTCATGCATAACTCTTTTTGAGGTGTCTTTACATAAACACCTAGAGATTTAACAGATCATCTCCAGTTGCCTGTGCTTGAAAGTTGTACATTATTTGTTGTTTGTATCATTTGGTGTATGAAAATTGTTGTAATCATAGTTACCAAAATCAAAGGATATTATGCAAGAGGTATTGTTTCCAGAAAAGAATAATTGTACATAAAATTCCATCATTATACTTCAGCCCTAGAAAGCACTACTTAGTAAATCTGAAAAGAAGTTCATGGTGTATCTTATAAGATAACATTTATTAAAGTTAGAGGAAGCATTTATTTAATTGATTCTGAAAAAAATATGTATAAACAATGTGTATGAATATTTTACTGATTTATTTTTTCCAGTTTAAAACATGACTGGTTCAGATTCTGCAATAAAGACTTCTGATGCTTAACAGGTATTTTTCTGTTTTGTAAGAAGTGTCTTCAATTTCATTTATTACAAGACATAATCTGTTATTAGAGGGATAGAACAAAAGTAATATAATTTTCCTAAAGTAGCATAAGAAAACTGTAATTATTTTGCTTTTCACAAGGAGTCAGAAAATATTTTGCCTCTTTAGGCCAAGAATAGCAAGAACAATAAGGTAATGAATTTTTACTGTCATTTACCTTATTAAAGACTATTAGAATATGACAGATACAGTCAAAACTAAGCTATTTTCAGGACAGATAAAGGCACAGGGAAGCTAACAGTTAATGAGCTCATATACAGCATATTTTGAACTAGATTTGATATGGTTAAGCATTGGAAGAGGCTCCCTGGGGAAGTGAATCCCCATGCCTGGAAGTGTACAAAAACCAAGTGAATGTGGCACTTGGTGCCATGGTTTAGTGGTCATGGTGGTATTCAGAGGTTGGAGTTGATGATCTTGAGGGTCCTTTTCCAACCTTAATCATTCTATGATTACTTCCAGAACCAGCTTCTGTTTAGAGAAAAAGGTCGATGAAGAGTGAATGCAGAGTTCTCGGGAGAGCTCAGGGGTCAGCAGCACTGGGCAGTGGGACAGAGATACTGGGTGCGTCTGACTCCTTGGATTGTTTCATGCAGAGTGGTGCTTGTCAGGTGAAACTACGAATTTTGTTGGGTGTGAGCTGGAATGAGCTCTGGAACGAGCCGGCAGCTTTTGTTAACAGTCAGGCTCCATTAGATGGCAGCATTTACTGCGGTTTAGGATGTGGCCAGTCTGCACTGAAACAGGTGAAACTCACACACTTCAGCACTGAGGTACTAAATTAATTGTCAATTGCCTAGAAAAAAGTGTCACAACTCTTTTTATTTTCTATCCTGGGCTTTCAAGTTAGCCACAGTTCTCAATAAGTGCTTGTTTGCTGACTGGTCTGGTTTTTGATAGACCTTAATGGTGGTGAAAAAAAAAAAATTGTTCTCCTGTGTGCTTGGACTTTCCAGAGGAGTAGTTTCAAGCATTTCTCTATAGCACTGTAAAAGGAAATGTTTCTTAGAGAATAGATAAGACTGCTTTGATCTTGCATATTGGAAAAGAATGAAACACTGGGAAAGTCATATAAGAGAATTTAAAGTACTAATCAGTCTGATCTTTGCAATTAAAAAATATTTGATTGAATGCAACACCAGATTCTCTGCCTTCGACCATAAGCAGAAATACTTCAAAGATAAACACTTCATTTCTATTGCAGGGGCAGTAATTTTGGACAAAATCACACCTGACCTGAACACATCCTTAGTGATTATGTTACCCCAGCAACATAAAAAACCATCTCAATTCACCACGGGGCTAATTTAAAAGTCTGACCAATTCTTTAGTATTGCTTAAGCATTAAAATTGCCTTGGCATGCTATTGCAGGGTTAGAAAAATTGTGATATCCAGCTGTTGCAGCTTCTTCCTGCTGGAATTGTCCAAAAGCCAATTCAGCAGCTGAGGCAATGTAGAATTTCTTTTAGAAGTCTGTAAATGGTGATGAGTTAAAGTAGTGAAGCTTTTGACAATTCTGTTAATCTGGAACTGTGAATTCCTCCAGGTAAAACTGCCTGGATTTATGTGAACTTCATGAGGAACTCATGCATGCTTGGAACACAGTGGATGAATATTCCTTTCTGTTTGTGAGGTTTGATAGTTAAATCAGAAAACAGCAGAAACAAAGGACTATTGGATCCCTCCAGTGAGGTAACACTGTGAATGTAGAGCTCTCAGGGAATTTCTGAGGGCCAGCAGTAGAGAATAAACTAACATTGCCTCCTTGCGAACCTCTGTTTTACATTTCCATGTGTCACTGTTCTTGTGTAGAAACAGAAAGAAACAAACCCCTGGAAAGTAAGAGTTTTTTCCTATTTTTGTAGCAGCACTGTATCCCTCAGGGCAGGCTCCACAAAGGAGGTCTGGAAATTGTCCTTTTACTTTCTGGAGCTCCTCAGTTACTGCTCACCTTGCAATGTTTCCATATCCAGTGTTTCCCCAGGACTCAAGAGACCCCGTACGTACTTATGTCATTTGGAAGGAAATACCCTCTAGAGGAAAGTTCCCTGCCCATGGCAGGGGGTTGGGAACTGGATGATCTTTAAGGTTCCTTCCGACCCAAACCATTCTGTGGTTCTATGAACTGTACCAGAAAGAGAATCCCATCATGTCATCCTTGAACCTACCAGAGGTTGTTGTGCTGGACAAGTGTGTCATTTGCAGTGTCACTTCCAAAGCCATCAGTGAGCAAAACATTCTCTCTCAATGTGAGAAATCCTCACAACTTAGGTGGTGCAGGAAGACTTCGCAAAATGTGCTTTTCAAACTCATGTTTAGAGTGAATGTTCCCATAAGAGCACACCCAACAACTGGAGCAGATTTAGGCAGAGGTCAGGATTAGGCTGGAAGTGATGAAGAAGAGATCTGTTGTGTTGGAACCAAGTAGAACAAATTATTAATATTTATGGTAAAAGTTTCAAAGCTGGAGGAACTGTGTTTAAATACTTTTGTTAACTACCACCAGCTAAAAGCAAATCTGACAGCAGCCACATGCTCTCCAAACTTAAATATTATGGCTAAACAGTCATTTTAATCAACAATCTGGAAGTCTGAGTCTATAATTTTTTACTATTTTGGACATGCACTTCTAGTCTCTAGTCTAGGGTAAATTAAAGAGAGATTTCTGACCTGTCCCCCCCTGGGAACCAAATGATGACCTCTGTGACTTCTACAACATCATGCCAGTTTTCTTTCTGCAAGTTTCTTCAGCACCCTCATCCATTAGAAATATTTGGATAAAGGTGCTGAGCAGTGTCAGAGCTGAATATGGTGGCTATCTTTGCTCTGCCGGTTCCAGGGAAAATATGTGAAGACATCAACTTAGTAAGTGGTTTTATCGATCTTCAGAGACTTTTGAAAGAGCAATAGAGATGTTTTGGCAATTTCTCAGGAAAAAAAAAGCTGTTTGGGCAAATCTGTTGCAGATATCTGCTTCATGGTTCCATAGAGTTAAGGTAAGACAGGCCAAGCTGACCTTGGTAATATTCATTACCTTAATGCAGAGCTGTTCGAGTTCTGGGCAGACTGAGAGCAATTGAAGTTTCCTTTCCAGGTTCCAGGAAAGTTGGGTGTGCCCAGGAGCATTCCAAAGTTAGAGATGCATAGGTTAGACTTCAGACAGCAGCCACCATACCTTGCTACCCAAACATTGTTTAGAATTTGTCCCCAGGGATAATTTAAAGTGGTCACTAGAAAGATCAGCTCTTTTGTGAATTTTCTTTTATATATTCACACCTTTCTTGAAATGAAAACAGTAGAACTGAAAGTACTATTTTAGTAGTGCTACAAGTCTCAGCATTCTCTGTAGAACTCTTCAGCAAAGATTTCGTGCTCTTACTTCTATTATATATTATTTCTGCCTGTGGCTGAAGCATGAACACAGACATCATGAGGCAAATAAAAACTCATCTTTGTGTTCTTCACTTTGTGTGTTGTTTGCTGCAGCTACCAGTGAAGCCTGTAACTGCTGCAGCCAGAAATCTGTGTTTGCAGGAGAAAGCAGGTTCTCCAACATCTGTGCACAGAAGGTCACCAAAATATTTCCAGTTGTTTCTTCCCCACCCCATCCTGAACAGAGTGTACAGAAAATTTGTCCCCCTTTCAGTGAGAGAACAGTAAGTTTTAATAAAAACAGTAGCAACAGGACTCCACCACAGCATCTTTGGAGAATGACATTTCCTTCCTAAACATCACTCATCACTCATCATCACTTGCCCATCACTCATTTATCAGGCTCTCTGACACCCCATTCAATAAAACACTTGTGCTTATGTCCATTATGTCCATTGCACTTATCTTCAGCTTCCTCCTATGAATTGCTTTGTCTGCCAGCTCTGCACAAGACAGATGATCCCATGGCTGCCAGAATATCAAATGTGATGGGTAGCAATTAATGTCTCCTACTTTCCTGAGTGGGGGGCTCACCCCTTTTAAAAAAGCCAATAATACAGGTGTCAGACCCCCAAAAATCCAGATAGGAAAGAGAGTATTAAGGTACAAGGATGGGTAAAATCAGTGCAAGCTGCACTTTGTAATACACCTGGGAATCCACCAAGAGGGCAATGGAGCTCAGAGAGGTATTGTGATGGAAATCTTGTGTTGCTGTATTTTGCTAAGTGTAAATTTATATTTGTGTTGTGATTTTTTCACAAATGAGTGTTTTAGGTTGCTCAAAGAATTACTGGTAAAAATGGGTTCAATATGAAAGTGAAAGCACGATGAAGTTCATTAGCAAGGTTCACTCTACTACTTATTAAGTGATTAAAGCACACAGAGAAAAATTGGGCTGAAATCTAAAATCAATCGGTCTAAAAGTAAAATCAACCTAAAATGACCTATGTGGAGGCTGGTGATGGAAAAAGAGTGAGGTTGGGAAAGCATAAGGATTAAAAGGACTAAGGGAGACCATCCCATTGAGTCACAGTGGATCCCACAAGAGTCACAGTGGATCATTGTGCCAAACTTAGCCCTGGACTCCACCAACAGTTTAGGCCTAAAGGTTTTAAAAATATTTGAACTTAGCAGAGTTTAACTGATAGCCTAATTTAAACAATTTAACAAAATAGTCTGAAGAATTGACTCTAAGCACAGCAGTAACTCACTCATAGGCCTGCTCAGGACTGCAATGAATCCAAGAGAGCAACGTTCCTGGTGCATTTGCTATGGAATATTCACACTCCACACACATGGAGCTGAAGGAGTTGTACCAGGTGAAAATTTCCACTCAGGTTCAGTGAAGTACTGAGGGCAGATACCTTTGCATCTTCTCAGGGGATGAAAGGTTGAGCTTTGAGGAGTTGGGGTGTCAGTCCAGATTCCTCCATTGGCTTTTGGCAGCAACCTTGAGAGTTCACAAGCTTGAGAAGCCTCAGTCAGAGGGAGATTATGGTCACAGCCCTCTGGGGTCCAGGAGAGCTCAAAGAGTCTCATTCTGGACCACTGCTTGTTGGGTGGCAAGAGAGCTGGCTTTAGTCATAATAATTTCCCATCCTGGACAAAATTTGGGTCGGTAACTTCCTTCAAAATTTCAATGACAAAAATGTTGTTCCACCTGGGCTGTTATTCAGGCAAGAAAAATAAGTTTCTAGGGCTGTTGGTTAAAAAGCAGGAGCTCATCAGGCAGCCCAAGTTCCTGGGAGCCCAACAGTGTTCCTGATCAGCTCAAGAGGAGCTCAGCCCAGGAGCTGCTCATCAAGGCTGAGACCTAACGAGCATTTCTGAGATCACAGTGCAGCCTGAGGGAGCAGGAGGGGAGCAACTGTACCACCACAGATTTCAGGGTATTATGTATCATTCTGCTGAATCAAAATCCCATGTAAAACCAAATATATTGATATAAATGAATTTGACATTAAGCATCGCATGCTCCATGCGTGAAATAGCTAAAAGAATCTGGTTGGATTATTGAGTTTTGAGAAGCAGACATGGCTGTTCTTCTTTCTGAAATTATCCAGGGTCAAGCATACAAATGAGCAAACATTTAGAGAAAGGCTTTTCTCTAAATCAGCGCAATGGTAAAAGAAAAAATTATTAGTTTAAAACCTATTTGCTCGTCTCAATGATCACAGAAACAGTGACAACAACCATCTTCATTTAAGGTTTTAAATTTTGCATGTTTACCTATGTACACAGAAACAGGTATTTTTAATTGCAGCGCAATTAAATTAACTCCATAATGTTTCATAGCATGCCATGAATAATATATAAGAAGTAAATTGAAATCTGTCTCCATATTTCCAGGTTAGGCAATGTGAATTAATGGATTTGAATGCTGCACTCAGATGTAGTAAAGGGAAAACAATGGGCTGGGTTGGCAGAGGATTTAATTTCCAGGTGCCACCTCACTGCCCCTCTCATCTCATGCCAGTGCTCAGTGTCCAGTGGGCCATTCCTCACTGGAAAATGCACATTTTCAAACCTGGATTTGTGGCCACTGCTTCCACAGTGCCCAACTCTCATGGATTAAAGAGAGGATCACTGGAAATGTCTGGGGAGTAATAGCCATTTTCTCACAGAACACATCCTGGCTGTCTGAAGGTAATTTAGTAAACCTGCTTCTCTGCACAACAAAATTTAATTCCATCCTTCTTGCAAGACTTTCGTAGAAGAGCACAGAGGTATTTACTGGGTTCATAATGCTGGTAGCCTTTTCCTGGTGAGAGCTCTGCTAAATTTGAATTCTCAAGTCTTTTACCACAGTAGAGAGGAAAGGCTTTGACTGGCCTCAGACTCCAGGAAGCAAAATCACCAGGAATCTTGTAAAGTCTGCCCTTGCCAAACAGTTAGGAATCACAAGATTATATATGATGTACCCCATGTCATGTACCCCAAAAAATGATTAAAGGAGTCCTAAAGTTGCCCAGTGCTGTAAGTGAAAAGTGGGAGCATGCATGCTCCCATCAATCCCCAAAATTGTGAGATTTTTGGATGTAATGAAACCCAGCTATTAACACTATCCCTTTAGCTTTTCTTGAATTTTAAGCCAAAGACTGTTGATGGGCCCAGCACCTCACAAATAAAAGTTTTTAATGTACCAACATTGCTGTAAAGATTTCTATAGACCCTTTTTGTGTTTGTGTGAAAAATGCCAGAATTTGCTACATTAAAGTGTAATCCCTACCTGATACACCAGCTCTGTTATTTTGAACTGATGATATTTTTGCAAAGGAAAAGTTCCTTTATGTCAAAAGCCAAACTCCCACCCAGAGAAGAACAAACTGAATCCAGTTTCTGTTGAACTGAGTAGGCTCAGTAACTGAGTAGAACATTGTGTGAAACTTGTGGATAAACACAAGCATTCCATTCCCCTCCTCTCTCACCTTTTTCCAATTTTTTCCCTTTTCAACTTCAATTTCTTTATATTTTATGTGTTGTGAGGAAGTGCACGATGAAAACCTGATGGACAAGATGAGAGAATTAAATCAGCCTCTACAAATCCTTTCTCGTATCAGTTTCATGTGTGGCAGCCAGCAAATGCTTGTATTCTTGGAAGTGTGTAAGAATGTAAATATTTATAACATAAAAGTGTGGTTGCAGCTACACAACCTTCGATTTGCTTGAGAAGAAAACACCCAGTTTTGGCATTTACATGTGTAAACACACTCGTGTGCCCATGGTAAGTTACACCAGGTGCCAACAACTGCAGGCAGATTGCTTGAACTTTTTCTTTTGTAGGACAGCGAAGCTCACATTGCAGGAAATATTAGGATGACTTACACAGATGAGACACTGATGTTATTTCAGATGATTTCTCCCTCTAGGTTTTGTATTATTTTGACACATAAACACTTGTGGCAGGTGCTTTGAACATTACACATTTCATAGCAGGAGAAAATCCCTTTGACCTTCCAGTCGTGTGTTGCTGTCGCCACAGATTCAAAGTTCCAGTTTTAGCTTTAAAAGATGAGGGTGAGATGAGTGATGAAACAAATCCTAGACATTTTTTCCCATTCTGTTGGCTGAATTTGATAGACTCTTAAAGCCTGGCTTCTGAGAGGCAATTTCAGACACTTCTCTTAGCATCATCCAATTATGCATTGGCTGCAGCTCACTGCATCTATCAAAGTGTCACAGATGCTTTCATGTAGGCAATATATTGCTTTTTCAGACCCAAGAGAGGGGAAAAATCAGGCACCCCAGCATCTTCCCCTTAAGTAGGTGTTGAGCAAATTAGCCCCATTAAAATCCAGCCTGCATTAGTCCATTAAAGAGCTGGAGGAAGATTCCTTTGTGTAAATGGCTGGATGGGTCCACTGTATATTTGTATTAGTCATTTCCTGTTGTTCTTCAAAGAAAGTTCTTGATCACTGATGTTTAAAAGGTCTTAATTTCCGCATAATAATATTTTTTTTAAAAAAAGGAAGAAAAGAAAGAAAACATTCTCATATCTATTAAAAGATAATTAATTATTTTTTAGTATCATAAATTACATTTCTTTTTGGCTCAAATGACACAACAGTTTCTCAGTACCCATAGAGCTATCTTATGATTAAGTTGGTTTCTTGTACACAACACTTTTATTCCGTTCCCAAACCATTTATGCTGCTGTTCCCAGAATCTGGGCCCTCATTTAGAGGATTTACACATCCCACCTGGAATGAACCTGCTTCATTCAAATCAGCAGGGCTGGCTGAGGCTCTTCAGCTCTTTTGAGACACTGGTTTGGAAAGCCTTGGCCATGAAGTTGATCTCTTTTCACACTCCTGTTACACAAGAAATTCAGAGACAGACTGAAAATGTACAAAAATCGGGAAAAAATTGCTATTAAAAATACTGTATTCTCACTTCTTTTGTACCACAGACTACAAGACCCAGCAAGGTCACCACTGGACAGAGAGCCACGAAACCAGGGGTGGAGATGCTGAAAAAAGGACTTCACAGAAAAATATCATAGGTGCAGAATTACAATACCAAGTTTACCAGGGAAAAAGTGAAAATTCCTGCAGGAAACGGTGGAAGGCAGCAGGCAGTGAAAAACTCCTCTGCTCCAGGTAAGGTGGCAAAAACAAAGATGTAATTCACAGTGCATCACCTGGCACAATGAGCTGCTGGGGATTGCTCGGTGTAGATCTTCCTTTGCAATGATTTTGTGTTGTAAAAGAGGACCTCATTTTCTGACACTCTTTTTTTTTCCAGCTACTCCCATCTGATAAATAATACAGACTCTAAATAACCACACTCTGCCAAAGAGATGCTTTAGTCAATCATCTTATTATGTATTAAATAGCTCATCCGCTGTACTCTGTGTTTGGGTCCTTAAAATCTGCCTCTCCTGAAGGCTGTGCTTTATTCTGACCCATCTGCACCTTAATTCCAGGCAATGATATCTTCAGCTAACTAAAGCTGCTGATTATCTGATTTACCTCAGATAATCAATTTTTTGTGTTTTGCTTCTTCGTAAAAATACAATATACGGTGGATAAAAAGAAAGAAGGTTTTTCAACATCTAAAAATCCAGTGTCTGAAACGGAGAAAATTTCTAGCTACACCTAATGCCCCTTCATGAAGCAATATTAGGAATATTAATATTAAAACTTTATTTCCTTCACCAGTTTAATTCTCCTAGTACTATTCTGATAGGCCACTGAGGAGAGAGAAAAGAGCAATCCATATTTTTCCATTTGAGTAGATGATAAGCAAATTTTCCTGATTGAAATGTGCATTGGACCATTTAGCAAGCTGGAGATTACTGTATGTAACAGAATGATTTTTAATACATACTTACAGAGAAAGCAATTTCCTGTAACTCTGTAATAACAATTATCCATTCAAAAGAGCCTGAATTTTACATCATCGTGATTTTTTTTTAATATAATTTTGTTCTCTGATAAAAGGAAATGAGATTCCTTTATCCCAGGTCTTTATTTTGACAAAAATGCCAATTAGCTACTTTATACCATTTAAGACTTCACCATTATGTGGATCAGAAAATGTCTTCAGCTATTATTTTAAAGCAAAGCAGCAATGTAATATATGATAAAAGCCATTCTAATCTCTGTGCAGTAAACAGCCTTCATAAATCACTGCAAGCTCTCTGCAGCATCATTCCCTTAGTTTCATACTCGGCCACAAATCCCAAATATGTTAATACTCATCCCATAAACAGCAATTTGTGAGGATTTCCCCTCTTGGCCAGAAGGTCTCAGTGTCTCTTGTATTATAAAAAAATCCCAAAACACTGAGAAGGTTCAACATGCACTGGTGAACACAACTCCTGAGTGCAGCATTTGGGAGGTGAGTTTTCATACCATAGTTTCATTAACCGAAAAAAAATCAACAATACATCTCTGAAAAATGGAAAAATTATTATATATACTTCGTCCTAGTGATTTCTTTTTGGAAAAAAGAAAGCCTAAGTGATATGGTCTTTGTGATATGGTCTTTGTGATATGGTCTTTATCTAATCCATGTAAAACTGTGTCAGCTAATCAATTCTAAATTTACCATAATTTTTATATTGAAATATTACTTGCACCAAAGTTGCAAAATAATTTGTCCCAGTGTGTGCTGGTTGACATTAGAAATTATGATTGAATAGCTGTAATTTTTTATTGTAGTTAGAGGTGTGCTGTTCAGAATGCACAAGATTTCTTTTGATTAATGACTATATAATTCTGCACTGCATATCCCAAATCTGTCCAAGAAGAAGAACAGGAAATAGTCAACAGCGAAGGAAAAAGACATCACAACACTGGTATTTTTCCTTTTCCAGATGAAGAACTCAGGTCTATTTTTACAAATTAGACGTTAACAGTTCCTGTTGGGTTTTCATCTCCTTTCTCCCACATCATGCAGTTGCAATGGTTCTGGTTGATGAATCTTTGTGACATGAAAAATGAGGATCAGCTACCAAAGAAAACCCCACACTGTATCCCTAAAAGAAGATGATAGTGAAATACAAAAGGAATTTGCAGCTAAGATTTCTGAATAATATCTAACTTCTCAGGAAAAGCCAGAAATTAATCTTTACTAAATCTGATGATGTTGTGAGATTCCAGAAGTATATTAAAAAGGGATTGCACTCATGTAACTCATCCTCTTTCTCCAAATTAAATCTGCCATTGTATTCACCATTGTGTTTCTGTTACTATAGTGATGAAATCTACGTAGAAACCCAGAGAGATACTGATTGCTGCATCTCATGTATAATTTTTCACAATCTACCTTCCATTCCTTACTTCCCAAATGGCTATCAAATAGCACCATTTATCAAAACAGGTGTATACACATATATCAATTACAACATTATCAGGAGTCACACAGAAATAAGTTGGTAGTAGTTATTTTTAAAAGAAGAAAGAAACAAAATTATTTTGTGTTGGTTTTAAGTAACAATTCTCTACCCTAAATCTACTGTTTTGCTGTGGAGGGTAAAACTGAAGGACAATTTGACTCTCACTAAAAGCTGACCAGCTTTATTTTAGGTTAAACTACTTTATATTTAATGAATGTTCTTCTTTTTCTAAGAGCAAACATACATCACGTGGATGTTTCACTTGTCTTTAAGTATTAATTTTTCTCAAGTTCAAATATCCATTTTAATCAAATATTTGCCTACTTCCATTAAGCCATTTCAGTATCATTTGTGAATGCAGATATCTCTCAGCTCTTTAAATACCTCTCCAAATTCTCCCTCTAAACACTTTGAAATTTATGGACTATTTCCATATGTTTTCTTTACAAACGGGTAATGCTTTTTGGATTTTCTTCTTCACTTAGCAGGGTTTAGATTTTGTGATGGCAACATTTACATTTCTACTTCCTAAAGTTTCTTTTAGCTTGAGGTTTATCTCCCTCCAGCTGCTCTCTAGACTTGTATTTGCTGGGGGTGGAAGTTCTTCGCTTTTCCTACTGATGGGGCAGAGGAGACTCAAACAGCCTTGCTGTGAGTCCAGTGGGAAAAATGAGGATTTAATTTCAGGCAGGGGAGGAAAAGACATGACCAAAGGTTCTTCACCCTTCCCTGTCCAGCAGGGATTGTCTCTTTTCTCCCCACACATTTGAAAGGAGGTGGGACATTCTAAATTCCTGTTCATACCCGAGGATATTCATCAGCACAGCCAGGGGAACCCGGAAAGATGCTTCTCTCACCTTCAACTAAATTTAAAATGTAACATAATTTGAAATTAGCACTGGTGATGGATGGGAAAGCTGTCTCTGTAACTGGTGCTAGAGACCCTTTATAGTGGCATTCTTAAAAGTGTTTAGAAGCTTAAGTCACATTGATGGCAATGCCATTCTCACTGAAAATCCTATTTGGCATCCACATATTTCCTTGGGAGCATAAATACGTTTTTAAGTCTACCCTTGTTATTTGTCTGTTATTTTCCTATGAAGATATTTGTACAAAGGAGGTGAACTTCACCCACCTTAATTAAGATCTAAGCTTCAAACAGCTCAAGCTTCATAAAATTAATGCCAGATGGTTTAAGAGCTATATAGGACCTATGACAGACAGATAGCTTGGAGGGAACAAGAGATATTATGATTTGAATTTGTTCTGTACCTGATATTACTTTGAAGTGGGATAGTGGTAACAATTCTGAAGTCAGAGGGATTAGTAAATCTTTTATATGTTTAACCTGCAGTGAAATTTCCTAATTGCATTTGTGGATAATCTTCCTGATCATCACACACATGCATCTTCCAATGAAATCAAACTTCCTGTGCAATGCCCTGTCAAAAACATCCAAGACATATTTTAAATTTCTACAGCAACACTAATCAAATTTAGAGCCTAATGAACCAAAAGTTCTCCCAAAAAATAACATTTTTCCACCAATAAACCAAAGGTAGAGATCTGGTGTTCCACTATGACTTCTTTCCCCCATTCCTTGCAATCCTGCATGCTTTGAAAGAAAGTAACTTTAAAGATAGGAGGAGATTGGCAACAAACACAAATTCAACAGAAAATAAAATAGAATTTTTCTCAGAATACTGCAGTACTACTTCCCTTGAAAGTTTCTCTTCTACCCAAACCTTTACCTCAAAGCTGCCAAGGGTTAAATAAAGATGGATTAGCAAATTGTTTTATTGATCCTGACAATATTTAATGTAGGGAAGGATCCAGCACCCAGATTTTCTGTGTCAAAACAGTGCTCCCCTTTTTAATGCATTCTCTTGCTGGAGAGGTACCTTCTTCTATTCCACTCAGGGGTCAGTTGGCTTCCTTGGATTCATCTCATTTTAACTAGTGCAGTATTAGACATCCTGAAAGTGAAATATTATCTGTGATGATTGTATCAGTCCTAACTTCTGTCTTTAGTGTTTGATAACTAGTTTTTTCTCGTGCAGCCAGTGCTTAATGCAGAGAAGACATCTTCCTTCTGTCATGAAAAGCTCATCAGCCAAGGTAATTCAAAAATACTGATCTTTTGAATCAGGCTAATCATGATATCACACCCTCTGTCCCCAAGCAAAACCACATAGAGAAATGGGAAGAGAAATCCTGGTCCCCCTGCAGGAGAGGAAGGATCCTCTGAAATGGTAGGAGTCCTTCCCCTTAGAGAGGTGAGCTCCTGCTTTTCCTCCCTGTTTTTGAAAGATAATAAAACTTATTTTTGTGGGCAGAAGTTTGTTATGCTATTTAGCTTCAGGGCCAGAGAATGAGCGCTGTCCTGTTTTTTAGGAGGGCAGACACAGCCGTAAGGACAAAGTCTCTGTCCCATCTGACCCAACAGTGGCTTCAGCCAGGGAGGAATTGAGGGTCTCAGGAGTGAGTGAATTCTTTCAGGTTTCTCACCTGAAGACTCCTGAAGACGCAGAAGAAGACTCCTCACCAATATCGTGGAGTATAATTATATGTAATTAATATGAATCTCAGAATCATGGAATGGTTTGGGTTGGAAGGGACCTTAAAGACCATCCAGTTCCAAGCCTCTGCCATGGGCAGGGACACCTTCCACTATCCCAGGTTGCTCCCAGCCCCTTCCAACCTCGTCTTGGACACTTCCAGGGATGGGGCAGCCACAGCTTCTTTGGATAATCTGTTCCAGTTCCTTATCACCCTCACAGTAAAGAATTTCATCCTAATATCTCATCTAAACCTGACCCCTTCAGTCTGAAGACATTCCCCCTTGTCCCATCACTCCATCCCTCGTCCCAAGTCCCTCTCCAGCTCTCTTGCAGCTCTTTGGGCACTGGGAGAAGCGCTAAATCTCCCTGGAGTCTTCTATTCTCTGGGCTGAACAACCCTGGAACATATATATATATATTGTATATAACAGGTATATATCCCAAACAGCCCATATAAATGAATCCTATATATACACTGGTATTTCATTTATATATATTTGCATGTCCATGAACACACACACATAAATTTACACACACACACACACAGAGGTAAAAAACACCAGTTTTCCAGTCTTCTACTCAGCTTCATAGTCTTTCACTTCACTTTATAGATTCACCCTTGTTTTTTCGGACTGTGCTAAAGCAGAGAATTGAAACTGAGATAACTAGAGAAAATATAAAGGCCAACATCTTTTGTACAGAGTCTGTTATAGTGCAGACATCTCCCACTGCGAGATTGACAAACACATTTTCCTAAGTGTTTCCTATCCACTCTGTTCGGCTTCACTCCTGATTTTCTGCGAAAGGCGCTCAGAAATCCAGGGATGAAACAAGATAGCCGAGAAATGCTCAGCTTGGAGCCTCCCCAGCTGAGGTTTCTGCCTCTCCCAGGAGACCCTGGGCAATCACATCAGCTCCTTGCATGGCTCACAGACACCTCCCTCAACACCCCCATGTACAAATAGCACAGTTCCTGGAGGAGCAGCAGCTCCAGAGTGGTGAGGGATTGCTGCAAGGGGACACTGAGATGATAAAGGCAGGGAGGAGGTTTTCCCAACTATTTCTTTGGAGACAACTGGGCTGAGATAATGCTTCTCTTGCACAGAAAGAAGTGACTCCTTGAACCTTCACTTAGAGGGATGGAAAATAATGTAAGTCCTGTGGTTTACTGCCCTTTTCTCATCTTAGAAAAAAGGTGGTTTGTGGTAGACTCTTCTATAGGATTCAGTGACCTTTTATTTGCCTAAAAATCATTAAAAAACCTGAGCAGCAATTTTTTTTTTCCTCAGTGACATGAAAAAAAATGGAACTGGGGAGGAATGAGTATTAATTTATTCCTTTGCACAGGAGCTTCCCCAATGTTTTTGACTTGTTATTTTGCTGAAATAAGTTAACTAGGGTCAAAAATGGAATCTTAGAGGAGTGAATAGGCATATAAGGAAGTTTTTTTCCTTGCATGATTATTGCAGATAAATATATATTTTTATAAAATGTTCTGAATTTTTAGGTATAATATTTAACTCAAAGCAAAGCCAGAAAAATTTAAATAACCTTAAGTTTTTTAAAATTACCCTCTCTTACGGAAGTTTATGCTTAGTAATATTGTTCTGATACAGTCTAACATTTGGGTTTTGAGACTTAAGAATGGATCTTATTTTAAATTGAATTTTTTGTGAATAAGGCAGAATTTAATCTGTTTTGTTTGTGGAATATGCTGGCCTGTGCTTGGTGATGGCTGTTATCATGATAAACTGTGGGGCAAAATTGATAAGTGATTATTGAAGGGGAAGTAAATTTAAAAAATGATGAGAATATAAATTTTACTGCTGGGTGGTGAATTGGCCATAGAAAAGGTGACAGACCTTTTGAAACTCACAGAAACAGATGTCTCTGGAGAAATTATTTTAAGTTGAATTGGGCTGGTGTTTAAGCTGGTGGAAGTGCAACACAAAGTTTTTTTGTTAGGGTGATAAACTATGGAGAAACCAGCACAGAGACCTAAGAAAACCAGCTGCTCTGGAGGTTCCTCCCATGGTACAGGTGCTGCTCCTTTTCCGTGTCTCAGAGGTTTGAATTTTTTGTTGTAATACAGTTTGGTTTTCTTTGTATTTATTTGGCTTGGTCTGAGATTACTTTCCATATACATGAAGAGAATTTTTTTTAAAATTTGAATTTCTTTCTGTAGGATGAAAAGGGAAAATGGTGAAGTCAATCATGGAAAGTGAGGAATCTAACAATGACATTATGTATGTCCTCATTAAATGGCACTATGAAATGACATACCTAATGAAAATGGTTTGTTCAGAACTGACTTCTGATTCGATACATTTTTATTTGTTTAGAAAACTGTAGAAAACTGTCAGACAAAAGACTGTGTAATTTGAAAAATTCATTAGATTATGGAACTGCTAAATCTTTGGCAATCCAAGTTAAAATTTGGATTGTGCATTCAAGTTAAGTTTTCTTAAAAACTTCCTGTTAAAAGGGTTTTTTCACTGTGTTTTATTGACGGGTGACTAGATTTCTTTCAGGTTTTATTTCATGGACCACTTGAATTGTGTTACGGTGTTGGGAAAAATATTTCTCTTGCATTTTGTCCTAAGTTTTATCCTCCATATATCCATCTGCTGAGACCTTTCTGTACCACAATGTACATGATGAAATGAATATTCAGAATGACAAAATGGCAAGTCTGTGATACTTTTGGTGCATTTAGTACTTTCTGTTGATGGTAACAATCCAAAAGCCAAACCATGTGTTTCACTGAGTTTCCATAGCTTCTGTTTGTAATCAAGTCATGTTAATATGAACTAAAAGTTTATAGAACCAATAATCACCTCGGCCCCTTTTGAAACACTGCTTACATGTGGAAAGACAAAAAATCTGACGTACTGTCAGTCAGACCTTTAAAACCCTAAATCTCAAATGGAAAAACACACAAGTTAACAACTGCAGCAACTCTTACATGGATGTCCTTAAACTCTTGGATATTGGAGGCAGAGAGCATAGGTCTCTTTCCTTAATGGTAAAGACAATTCAGATTCCCCCTTTGCTTCAAAGCTTGAATATCCATAATATCTGCAGATGGTTCAGTACAGCACTGTAGAAAATAGATGGTTAAAAATCACAATTTGTCCCCCTCCTGACAGCCAAGTGTAACCTGCAGCATGAGCTTTTTCCTTCCACTTTCACCCTTTTGGCAGGACCCAGCCTGCCAAGCTCGGTGAAGTGAATGAATTTCCCTTTCCAATACTTTTCCTCCTCCTCTTTTCCAGTTCAGAGTGCTGAAAAATGAGCAATTCACACTGTCTTGCCACACTTCTTAAATCTGCCCCCAGGCCAGGTATTTTTTGGGATAGCACTTCTGAATCAACATATATTCCATTTCTTATTCAAGTTAGGAGAGGGCTGGGTCCTGACCTGTCTCTTCCCTTTGTTTTGTAAAACACCTGAGGTTTATTGTTGTCACCTGAGCAGCATCTGCTCAGTCTCCTTGGTAGGACACTGAGAAAAGACGTTGTTATCTCAGGTCTCTGTGCTGCTGCCACCATGTAAGACCACCGTGTGGAGGATCAATGGACTCAGTTATCATCACACTTTAATCACAAATATGTGCAATTTTATTAGTTACACAACTTTCCTGTAAGGCAGCTCCAGCCCTAGTCCTGAGCTGTGGGGTTCCTTGGGGTCTTCTCCACTCCCTGGGCTCCTCAAGGAGGATGGAGGGATCTATGGTCCTGCATCCTGCTGTTGGCTCATGGGGTTTCCAACCAATATTTCCCTGTCTTCTGGTTATGCCCACTATCCTTAGGGACAGGGATGGGCAAGGAATGCCTGGGTGACGATTGCTTAGTTCGAACCACATTGTTGCATTTGTTGTTGGCTTTTACAGTCTTGCTCTGGTCATTTTGGAGGCTTTTGTGCTTCTTGATGACCAACAGGTTGTTTCTGTGCTTTGGCTATTTCCTTGGGGAAACCAAAGCAAACAGTTAAAGTTCATAGGCTTATGTTAATAACCAGCTGATTACATCTAACTCATCCTAACTCCTGCAGCAATGGACTCACCCATGGTCATGCAAATCTTTCCAGCTTTTCTCTCAGATTCAGTTCTGTGCTGCCACAGAGTTTCTGTGCTCCTTCAGTGTTTGCAACTGGCCATTTGACAACTTGTCAATTGACTGCTCAGGCACTTACAGAGAGTGATCTCTGCACAGATTTAAATTATTTATGATGGCAAAGTAGCTGAAAATTAGTGCCCCCTTACAGGCAAAAGAATATGTGACTTAACGCTTCACTAATTGCTAGGAAGGCTTGTACTGGAAGTAGTCATTAACGAGACAATTCAATATTAGGCAATCATAGAATTTTTATGTGTTCACAGTCTGCTGGTGACTAATGGTGTTTTCCCTGTCCTACCACTGACTGTAGAATCACCAATCCTTGGAAGTCCAGCAGTTGCCCATTAGCAGGGGCAGTGAGAAGAGTAGGTGTAATGGGTGCAAAGAGTTGAATTTGTCTCACTTGACAAATCTCAGGTCATCAATTGTGGTCAACTGGCATTTCATCCGAAAATAAAAGTGAAAAGGGGTCTAAGCAGGCAGCTTGGGAGCTCGTGGAGATGTAGCTGAGTAACTGCAAGATGTCTGCACTGAGATGAGATGAATCCCACCCAGAGGGGCTTTCTGGATTAATGCTAACTACCTTTATCAGATCTTTGTAAATTAGTTTGTGAATCTCCACACTATTTACTACCTTCATTCCCCAGCACTGGGAACTGTAATCTGTAAATCCCAGTTTGAAGAGTGGGGATTTTTCTCGCACTGGTGAGGAAAATGTGTTGCATTTTTTAGCACTCTTCATGTGCCTTAATCTCTGTATTTGTTCATCATTATCTGCTCTGCATCCACAGTTTCTCTGACTGCAAGGAGGTTTTAGGGTCTGTGTCCCTTGGCAATCCCAGTGGAGCTGCATGGGGTGCTGTCAATCAGACATGGGAGAGGCTCCTTGTAGGCTGCTGTAGAGGAGAGACTAGATGGGCTGAAGAAGGATTAATATGTGCTTTCCTTACTGGAGGCATTTTGGGGGTGCCTTTTACCTTTCAAATTAATGAAAGACTGAAACTTTTGGGGTTGCTCATCCTGGAGAAGCAAAGGCTCCAGGGAGACCTTAGATCCCCTTCCAGTGCCTGAAGGGGCTCCAGTAGAGCTGGAGAGGGACTTTGGACAAGGAATGGAGTGATGGGACAATGACTTTAACCTCACAGAGGGAAGATTTAGACTCAGTATTAGGAAGGAATTGTTCCCTGTAAGGGTGCTGAGGCCCTGGCACAGGGTGCCCAGAGAAGCTGTGGCTGCCCCTGGATCCCTGGAATTGTCCAAGGCCAGGCTGGACAGGGCTTGGAGCAGCCTGGGATAGTGGAAGGTGTCCCTGCCCATGGCAGAGGTGGAAATGGCTGGTACTGGGGATTCCTTCCTACCCAAACCATTCTGTGATTCTATGAAAGCATTATTTTCTTTCTTTCTTTCTTATTGTCACAGTTTTGTACAGACTTGTGAGACAAGAGGCAAGGGGCATAAATTGAAACAACAAGGGGGATCCAAATGTTTTGAGACAGTCAAGTATTGGAACAGATTGATCAAAGAGGTTGTGCCAACTCTGTTCTTGGATATTTGGCTGGACAAAGCCCTAACCTCATGACTGCCCTGTTTTGAGGAACCTCCTAGGTTCTCTTTAAACCTGAATTATTCTGTCATTGGAAAGTTACATGTGTTAATATACAAGTGTTCTTCTAATACATATCTGAAGAGCCATTAAGAAACTGTTTGGTTTGATTAAACCACCTGCCTCAAAATACACATTTTTGAGGAAAGAATAGAACAGTTCTGTGTAATCTTCGATCTGCTGTTATTTACATATTTTTTTATTCAGTTCTAGAAAAATTTGACTTCTCCTCTGGAAATTCAGATGTAGAAAGATGAAGCGCAGCCCAAGTGTAGCATAGTAATGATGTTCCAAGCTAAAGAAAAAAATTAACAAAACGAAATAAGGTAATGCTGGCCGCTCTGATTATACTAATTACTTTGGTCATGCTGAACACAGTAATAGTCAACATTTTTCACCTCTTTTTATAACAGATGATGAAACCATAAAAGCCAGTAATTGAGAACAACTTTTATTCATTAACTGGGGTTAAATTGGGGTGACTGTAATAGCAATAAAATGAGTGAAAATATCTTTGACAGTAACCTTGTTTCCTGGTCTGTTCACAATGAGTATTCCTAAAGAGGAAAACACGTGTGGAAGAAATCATTCTTACTTTGGAAATCTATTCAGCTACACATTTTGGTATTTGAGAAATAATTCATAGAAAATACTTTTGACAGCTGATAGAACAAATCATAAAAGCTTGTTTGTTTGTTTGTGTTTTTTTAAATTTAAATCATTATTCTTTGATCATGTTCATTTCATTATTTGTGCCTGGTCTTCCGGGATTCCAAGGATAAGAAAAGTTTAAATTTTCAAGAGATATTAAGTATCACAGTTTTGTAGATATTTCAAGTCTTTAAAAAAGGCCAAAATGGTACTTTGTTGCTTCTGTGATATAAAGGGCAAAAATGGTTTTGCATTAACATTTTTTCTTCTTTAGGTCAAATTGCTCCATTGATACCTGGCCATGTAAAAACTAAATACATCCCAACTGTACTTTGCTCTCCTCCCTGAGACTATGAGTAACAGAAATGATTTTGGGGATATTTTTAAAGATGCTTGAATGAATCAGGAACATTTTTTTCCGGATTACTCCATTTCTAATAATTGTTAGATTTTATTCAGCATTAGGCTGAGTAGCTCATAATTGCCCATGGATATAGTTTAGCCTTTTGCTCCATGGCTTGCATGGAAATTTTGCTGCTGACATGTGAGACAGCAAGCTCAAGGCTTGGTTTCCTTTCCTTAACGTTTGAAAAATTAATTTTTCCATAATTGTTTGAAGCAATTTCTAAAACCACCAGGAAAGATATCCCTGCCTGCTCTCCAGCTCTGGCCAAGGATCTGCAGGCTCTATATGCCCTCATGCTTCCTTCTAATTCCCCACCCTTGGCTTTAGCAGGCAACCTCTTGTTTTCCTAGAATCTCCTCTGCCCTCTAATAGCCTTGAGGGAAAATGGTTTGGGAATCAAAGTTTCTTTTCTGGAATTTGCAAGATGGATTAATGGAAGGGAAGAGATAAAACCACAATGATATCTGCAGCAAAGACAGACTTTTAACGGTGAACCTTTGAGATCAGGTAAACTTTTATGGAAGTGGAAGGATGGGTATGTTTGGATGATTTGGCAAAAAGCTGAATAAAGTAATTATTGTATTCCCTCTGTGCATTGCACAGAAATTGCATCTTTTCATGCATCATTCACAGCTCTCATTACTGCTACCACAACATCTAAATTACTCTGAACATCAACAAAACAAACACCACTTTGTGCAGATGAAGACTTGAAAACTTAAGAGTGGATATTATAGTTTTCATTTTTCCTGTAATTCTATGCACAACTTCCAGACTGTTAAGCTGATCTTGAAAAGTATAGAATAATGGGTATTCTTGCCTGAATGTCCTATTTCTCTTCCAGAAATGATGCTAATTTGTGCTAGGAGCAAGGATTACTCCTCATATTCATAATTTCGTGTGCTGCTTTAACGGCAGAGGCAGGCAGACAGCAAAAATGGAGCAATTTCACTGCAGTTAGTTTGTCACTGGCCTCCAGCTGTTGTTCTCACAGCAATGGTTTCCTACAGCTCAGCAATGTGAGGTCAACTGAAATCATGTTCTATCTGGGGAGAAATGAAAAGGCAGGGGAAGCTAAAGGCAGTCAGCACACACACAAAAAAATTGTTTACAAAGTAAAACAAAGCCTCTTGAGTCAGGCTGTGTTTTCCTGGGATGTCTGAAAAGGAAAGGTGGAGAAACAGATCAGCGGGCAGGAGGACATCCTAAACTTTTAGATTTAGCTCTCATTGCTAGTTATGGAGCTTTGAAGGACTCTGGAAGGGGTGGTGGGAGGTTCTGAGTGGAAAAACCTGACTGTGTGCCTCTAACGTGATCTTTTGTGCTGCTCAGCAGTGATCCACCCCAGGGAGAGCCCTCCACCAGGTGGGATCATTGCACAGGGTGCAGGTGGGGCTGCACTGCTCCAGGAGTTCCCTGAACCTTTACTGAACCAACAGTGTCTTCCCAGAGGTCATAATGAAAGAAAATATTTTAGAGAAATCTCCTTGTGGAGCATGGACTCAGGTAGTGTTTAGTGGATGGATTCTATCCAAAACCTGGCCAGATCTCTTCATTAAAAATGCAAAGTGTTCTTCTAGTATATTCTCACTTTTTTGTTTAGTTCTGAAAAGAAGGCCTAAAATATTAACTTTGTCAGATCAAGCATTCCTGTCCCCCATGTCAGTCAGTACTGACTCCGTGGGTCACAAATTAAATCCTCCAGGATGCTTCTCGTTCCTATGCTGACTCCACCAGGATAGACTTTCCATCTGCATTTGTTAATTTAATACTTGACCCTCCTGTTGCTGACAGCTTGCACCTATTTGATGTTGCAGTTTGATGGGTTTTACCACCCCATCTACAAATATTGGGCTGAACCAGAAGAGTAGGGTTTTTTCCTAAGCGGCTCAAGAGCATTTAGGATAATGTGTATCTTAAATGAGATGCTCCAAATACACTCTTAAGCTTATAGAGGTCTGCTCACATCCTATCAGGGCATAAAATTTAAAAAATACTGAGCAGACTTATCAGTGAAAAAGGTAATGATAGTATCTTTTAAAATTTCTTTTTAAAAACTGATGGCTCAGAAAGTTGATGTTCTTAGCCATGCATGGCCAAACAGTTGTTTCGTTTCCATAAGTTACCTGTTATGGAATTACTTGACTTCCTTTCTATTTGTTTCTATTATTTGGACAGAATTAGTGACAGAAAGAGAGGCATGAAAAATGGCTGAATTTTTGCTACCTGGAACCAACAACTTCCGTAAGTTCACTCAGGAATCCTTGGCGGCGATCAAAAAGAGAATTGCTGCCAAAAAGAATTCTCGAAGAAATAACATAGAGCAGAAACCTGAGGAGAAACCACGTCCTCAACTTGACCTGAAAGCTTTCCAGAAGTTACCAGCTCTCTATGGAAATCCTCCTCCAGACCTCATTGGTGAACCCCTGGAGGATCTCGACCCATACTACAAAGATCATAAGGTTAGAGCCATCCAAGGTGCTTGGATTTTATTTTTAATTAATTTAATTCAATCTGTTGTATTGCCAAGAAAAATTTCTGTGGATGATCTATCAAAGAGTTTTGCTTATATCCCTTTAGAAAAGCTCTTATCCCTTTCTAGGTTAAAAAAATCCATGCAGTTTGCACAGCTGAGTGACATGCTGTAATCGTTAAAAAGAAAGCCTAATCTTGAATTATATGAATTAAATAATATGAAATTGGTTACCATTTGAATTAAAATGGAAGCAGAAAAAATAAAATGGATAAAGAAGGAATGGGGTTTGAATCAGATCTAAAAGAAATTGTAATAATTTTGTACATTTTCCTAAATTCCATGGTTTCAAACAATGTGTTTCACTCCATCTCAATGCTTTTGTTCCACTTACATGTACAATAAATGATACCTAAGCATAAAAATTATTTTAAAACAATTGCTGATGAATCCTTAAAACCTCCTGACTCAAACTGCATGTTCCAGTCATGATGTGTTGAATCATATGGTTTTCAATAACAGAGAAATGGGAGCTAATCCATTGGGAGCTATGCTTATTGCCTGGGAGGAGGTTAAATATTGAATTTCTAAAGTCTAAGAGTTTGAGCATCACTGTCAAGAATAGCAAAGGATGACAAAGGCTGCTCCTCTGCCTTGCACCTCTGTGTATCTTGACTCAGTGAGGAGTTCATTCTATTTCAAGGAAATAATCATAAGCAAGATTAGTTCTGTGCATGGCTCTCTGCAAATCACAAGACTGAAAAAAGAAATTTGTCCTATGGAATATTTTGCAGCCTGAGAGTTAAAGTTTCATCAGCTTCTCATAAATGCATAATAAAGTAATGCGGCATTTTCAGTTAAACAGGGTAAAGTGAAATTCAAGGTGTTACAATAGGATATAGCACAAAAAATATATTTCTGTGTTCAGCTTCCTGACAAACTCTTGTTTGCTTATTTTTAAAAGGTTTTTATAGTGCTAAACAAGCAGAAAACAATCTACAGATTCACTGCTACACGTGCCCTGTGGATCTTCAGTCCTTTCCATCCAATACGAAGAAGAGCAATTAAAATTTTAATACATTCATATCCTTTTATTGGCTTTATACGTTCTTTTTGATTATAAAAACTTACATAATCCTATACTTTTGGATTTTAGAGCATTGAATTATTGTGGTGTTTTCCTCACTACAGATAGATTCAAATTATGAATCACCTTAGATATTATTAGTGTTTTGGTGTTCCTGTGATAGTTAGAAATGAATAGTTTGGTGAGTATTGGGTTTATTTAGCCTGATTTTCTACAGGTTTGTGTTTTGAGCTCTGATATTGATTTCCTGATGTCTCATAAACAAGTATCTCATTCTGAAGCCTTTCCCAGTGAGAAGATTGATAAGATCTCTATCCTCTTTCACATCTTCTATATACCCAAATGTGGGAATTCAATTCAACTCACATGACAAAGATGATCAACCATTGGCCACTTTTGAGAGAAAAGGTTGAGATAGACAAGCACACAGAACAAAACACATAGAAAAAAACCCATGCAATCTTAGTTTCTTTGGGAATTAAGATTCAAGAATTATACCTATGTGGTATATGAAAGTAAATATTTCCAGGAATGTTGTTGCAGGAAATGACTTTGGAGTATAAAGATAATATAGATCCCACCTCATATATCAAATTTAGGGCATGGGAATCACAGGTTTCTTGCTCCAGTGTGGCACTGGGGAAAGACACCTGAGCTGTTGCTTGGGGCTGAATCAGACCCAGAGTGGAGCCTGTGGTGTCCCTATGTGGATTTTGGATTTCCAGCCGTCTCCTGGCTCTGCAGTGCTCAGGTAGCTCCAGTGGCTCCAAGGTTGTCATTGTAGCAGCATGAAGACACCCCTAGAAGAGTGATCCCACTCCTCTGAGGCTTTCCCTGGGCACAATTTGGGTGACAATGGCATTTCAACATGAGTGGTCCAGCTCCTTGTGAGAACTGGACCACGCCTAGAGATAAAGCCAGGATTTTTTTTTTTTTGGTGGAGATGTAGAAGATGGGTAATGGCAAAGCTGGAAGTCTTTTCCATAAAATACCACCCTCTGGATTGCCAAAATGTGTGGTATGACACGTCATGAGCTCCAGCTCCAGAGCCAAGTGCTTGAGCATGTCAACATGAGGTAGCTGCCCAAATTTCTGTTCTCTGGGCCAGCAGGTCCCAGACAGCACCTGGGAAGCCCCAAGAGTCAGCTAAACACGGGCACCACAACATAAAAACCCATTCATTTATGACAGAGCATTCAAAGGAAGGCTATGAAAATGGTGAAGGGTCTGGAGAGGAAGCCATGTGAGGAGCAGCTGGGGGTGCTTGGTGTGCTCAGCCTGGAGAAGAGGATGCTGAGGGGAGACTCAGTGTGGTCTCAACATCCTCACGAGGGGCAGTGGAGGGACAGACAGTGATCTCTTCACTCTGCTGACCACTCACAGGACTCGAGGAAACAGCTGGAGCTGAGCCAGGGGAGGTTTAGGTTGGATATCAGGAAAAAGTTCTTCACCCAGAGGGTGGTTGGGCGCTGGAACAGCTCCCCAGGACAATGGTCACAACTCCAGCCTGACAGGGTTCCAGAAGTGTTTGGACAGTGCTCTCAGGAACACAGGGTGACTCTTGGGATGTCCTGCAAAGGGCCTGGAGTTGGCCTTGATGATCCTGATGGGTTCCTTCCCACTCAGCACATCCTATGGTTCTATGATCTCGAGCGTTTGAGATTCCTGCAAGCATCCTGCCAGACTTCGTGCTGTCCTTTGGGAGGGAACAGCTTTGCCAGGTCAGAGGCAGGTTTGGGCTTCACCTGTGTGATTTGGGCAAGGGTTTAACTTGTATGCAATGAGATTAAATTAAAATTGCATCCTCCCTCCCACTCCTTTTACAAGGTTTGCAATGCATAGAACAGCAGATCAATACAGAAATCATGAATAACAACAGCAGTGTGGTGTCACCTAACAAGGCTCCAAATCAGTGAACACCTCTGCATGCTGTTCTTACACGTGCTCTAAACAAAAAAACAGATATTAAATCAGTGACTGATAGAATATTTAGCCACATTTCTGAATCCATGTCGTATTCTTTGCCTTCACTCCCATGACCTACATTATTCACCTTGTTCATCATGGTCACCATTTTAATTAATTGTATATTCATGGCTCTGACTGAGTCCTCAAAGCCTTCAGCACCTGCGTGGAACAGATATGTTGAGTAAGTATCTGTGGGTATGAATATTGCTTAATTATGTAGTTGCATATTTCTTAATTATGCAGTTGTATTGAATTATTGATACTTGCCACTTTCACTCGAGATAGTTTGTGGGAGATTTAAAAGGAAAGTTGCTTGCTTTAAGGGTTTTTAAAATTTTTTATTTGAGGAAGTTTTGTCTTTAAATCAAATATCTACAATAATTTTGGAGCAATAGGAGAGGGTAAGTGTAGATTAAGCTCCACTGTTGAACTGGCTTCAAGTCTGTTCTGCTGCTCCAGTTTTCCCACTTTCTGAAGTTACTCAGTAATTATTTGCTCTCTATCAAGATGCATTTCCCATTGTTACTGATGCTGAATGAGCACATGGGAGTTGCTGTCTTTTAAAATTCTGGCTAATTATATTGAAATGCTGAGTTTTGCTCTAATAAAGTGATCTGTCAGAAGCTCTTGGCCTGCAGGGTGCTATTAAAATGTAAAGCTTTTATCTTCAGCGCTGCCAACACCTGCAAAGTTAAATGACAATAAATCCATGTCTATGTAGTCAGTTTTGAAATGTATAATGCCATGGGTTTGTTGGGGTTTTTTTTTGGTTTGTTTGGCTTTTTTTAGAGAATATTTCAGCTGTCACTTATCACTTTGGCAAAAAAAAAAAGCTAGAAGAAGAGTACTAATAATTAATAATTCTAACACCTAACACGAAGGAGAAGATTCCCAAATATTTCGTACTGAAAACAGGTTTAAAATTATTTTTTACTGTCTCATGTTAAATTACACTGAAATAGCTTGGAATGGCAAATCCTCATGCAAGAGTCTGCATGGTATTGAAACACATTATCTCCAGAAGATGCTGAGGCACTTCTCTACCTGTGAGAGAATTAAAGGTTGGATCAGAGTTGTATCAGCTGTTGGCATCAACTACCATTCAAATGCATTTCAAGAATAATTTCAGAATACCTCTTTCCAAATGAAAAGGGAAGCTCTACATCCACATAATTTCTTAGTGCATTTGCTGACTACCAAATGAAAGCCTTTTGAATTCTGTAGGGATATCACTGCCTTCTTGAAATTATAAGTGCACTCAGTTAAGTCCAGAAGAGCTTTTACTGATAATTTTCCATTAATAAGAGTAATTGCCATCTTAAATTGAAAACCCTCTACTCTTGTATTCCTCTAAGTGTTTTAAATATTCTGCAGAGAAATGGATGCTGTGTGCCCAAAGCAAATAACACTGCAAATCACACGTTCACTTGGCCACTTGAAACCAGAGGAAGATGCAGATTTTGATCTTTGTTTTAGCTAGTAACTAGGAGTTTTGTGTCTCTGAAATTATGGGGACTCACTCGAAAAAGTTTGGAAAAAATTGTTGAATGGCAAATAGTGTGTCATGAGTTGCACATTAATTGCCATGCCCAGGTTTCACTCAGCCACTGTCTCCAGCTCCATATGAAGCAGATACTGATGGAATACGCTGAACTCAAACAGCAATCCCTTAGTTCTCTCAGCATTTTCTCAGTTTGCTGGCCCAGATATTTAATAGTCTGACTGCCTCTTCCATTAAGTGCTAATACTGCTCTTTCCCTTCGGCACTTTTCTCCCCTCCTCAGATTCACTTTCACTGGCATTTACACTTTTGAATCATTGATAAAAATATTGGCAAGAGGATTCTGTCTAAATGAATTCACTTTCCTTCGGGATCCCTGGAACTGGTTGGATTTCACCGTTATCATCATGGCGTAAGTGGGAAATATAAAATATGGATTACTTGCCTTGGCTCTCTGTGCTGGGAGTTCTCATTGCTGTGGTTTAAAAACCAAACCATGGCTCCTAATTGCACCTGAAACTGTCTAGAACATTGACTTTTCCCCTTGTTTAGCACTCACTGTATTACAACATCCTTTTATTCTTTCAAGAAGGGAACAGACCAAGATATTCCCAGTGGTGAGTGTATGTGAATGGATGTGTTTGGGCTGGTGAAATGTAAGAGCTGGGCATAAATACAGACTTACTGATGCCATGAATGAAAATATAATTTTGCAATTAGGTTGGTGGGTAGAGACACCAGTATAGTCGATTAAATTTGGTCTTAATCTCCAAAAATCATAGTTTAAGCTTAATTTTCTGGTAATCAGCAAGGTTTCCGTGCACTGGTTAAATGCAGCTACAGAAGGGAGATCAAACCAGTTCAGCCAGCATTTGGAACTTCATATTTTTGAGTGTTACCTTTGTATTTTAAATAAATGATGTTTGAAGGTGCTTACACAAAAGCAGCTGTGCACAAGCCAGGAGCCACCTCAGAGGGAAGCTCTAACAATCAAAGAATTTATTTCTATTTTGTAAGTCTTCCGACAAATCCTTCATATGTAGGTTTTGTGATACTTAAAATACGCTTGGAAGGATTGACACCCAAGAGTGACCACTGTGAAATAACTGTTCTTTAAACTCTGTTCAACCCCTTGACATTTCACATCTGGACTCGGCAGGTACGTGGGAGCATTCTGTGAACGGGGGAATGTGTCAGTCCTTCGGACTTTCAGGGTTCTGAGAGCTTTAAAAACCATTTCTGTAGTCCCAGGTAAGAAATCTTATTTGCTGAGTCTTTTCTGCTACTAGCAACTCATTCTTTGCTCCATTCAACCATTGGCTTTTGCCTTTTTTTTTTCCCTGTATCTTTCACACATTGCAGGCACAGCTGAATTTGTGGACACACACAGTGTCTCAGTTCATCTGTCCCAGTCAGAATAAATCAAATGTTAGAATCTTGAATATGGTTTATTTTCATTATGCTTTTAAATGTACTGTTAACACTTAAAAATGCCAGTTTTACAGAATGTTCTTTTAGCTGGTCTGTCTATTATGGTTCCACAGAAATAACTCTGCTATTGAAGGGACTTTACTTTTAATGAACTTAAATTGTCTATCTGTGCCAGGAGAGGGTTAGATTGGATATGATCTTCACAAATTACCAGTGTTGGAAGTATCATTTGAATTATGCATATTACTTACTGTGGATAAGGAAAATTATACATTTCTGGTACATCATCTTTGCATGAAAATTTCTCAGGGGTTAAAGGAGCATCTAAAAATTGTAGGGTCAATGAAACGATGGAAAAAAGTATTTTTCTTGTATTAGTCACTCTCATCCCACCTATACTTGTACTGCAAAATATTTGCCACGTTATCCTGTAATTCTTGTGCTTTGGCTTCTATGTGTTGTTTTAATTCTAATCAAGTGTTATATCTGAATCTCAGTTTGTCATCCTGTTTTTCCTTTTCACATTGTCATTTTAGGACTCAAGATCATTGTAGGAGCACTTATCCAGTCTGTTAAGAAACTTGCTGATGTGATGATCCTGACTGTTTTCTGCCTGAGTGTCTTTGCCCTCATTGGCCTCCAGCTTTTTAAGGGCAATCTCAGGCAAAAGTGTATCAGGAACACTACAGAGTTTTGTAATAAAACATGGGAAAGTTATGAAGAGTTTATTAATGATTCAGGTAATTTTTTTTT
>VZRM01003040.1:2422332-2454536 GCA_013397955.1 Grantiella picta | reverse complement strand
AGGTAAAAAACAGTTTTGAGGAAAAAGTTTTTTTTTTTTTTTTTGTTACTACACAATGACCACAAATTAGAAGAAAGTAATTTACATGTAGAGAATGCTGTAAAAATCATTATTGAAAGCAAAGTTGGAAAGGAACCAAACAGTGAATGAAGCACCACACAAGAGACCATGGATGGGACAAAGTTGGGCTAAAAATTCTGATTTTCTCTGTTGAAAAAACAGGAAGCAAATGGTGTGGACAAAGTAGAGTTCAAGAACATAAAAAATCTGTGCTGTTTCACAAGCTTTGTGTTGTTCAAATCCTATGCCAAAAGGAATAGGAGACAAAAGGAATAGGAGAGCTCAGACAGGTTTAATGCAAGGTGGATGACTTTCCTATAGGATTTAGGATGCATAGCACTAGAAACCCAGTTTTCTGTAAAACTATTTTTTTTAACTGACTTTTTAGTCCTGATTTTGTGGGAAGTTCCCATCTCCAGCATGGAGAACTATATGTTATTATGATTCTCTGAAGTTCAATCACTGCATCTTCTTAAAAAACCTTTATTTCAGTTTGCAGGAGTGGAGCTGAGCAAGATCTCAGTGGGAAGTAACCCAGATAGGGGACTTATTCCTTTATGGAGTATTTACATGCTGTGGTAGAGCTGATATCAGAGATTCCTGGTAGCTCTGAATCATGCTAATGAGCACAGGAGAGGTTTGAGAAGCACCAGGAAGACATGAGACATCCCTTATATCTGGGATAATAATTTCACATCTTAATGGAGATAATTAGCTATTAGCCAAAGCTTCTACTTGTATTCTGTTGATAACAGTAAGTAATGCTAAGAGAAATAGGGGAAGAGTTCAAAAAGGGTACAGCTCCGTTATCCTATTGGATAAATCTGCATTTCTCAGTCAAGAAGGGTTAGGAGCTGCTGTGTGGCTCAGCAGTCGTGGATATTCACACAGCCAAATACTCTTTCTTCCTCCTCAGAACAGCACTTTGTTCCTTATTGCTCATTGAAAACAAAACTGTTTTATTCCATCCCTAGTGATGTTCACACAGTTTCTTGGAGAGGGGTAATTGCTAAGGGCCAGAGCTGAACCAGAGTGTGCCAACACCTACCAAACCATGGATTGGTTTAACATTTAGATTTGATGTTAGGAAGAAAGTCTTTATTCAGAGCACAGGGTGCCCAGAGAAGCTGTGGCTGCCCCTGGATCCCTGGCAGTGTCCAAGGCCAGGTTGGACAGGGCTTGGAGCAACCTGGGATAGTGGAAGGTGTCCCTGCCATAGCAGGGATTGGAACTGGCTCTGCTTTAAGGTCCCTTCCAACCCAAACCATTCTTGGATTCTGTAGCTGTGTTTGAGCCTATGCCTTCCAGTTCTTAATTTCCTTTATACAGACGTAGCCGAAGTGATAATATTTTTTAAAATTCTGCAGCAAGGACTGCCTTCAGTCTGAAATTTGTGCATAATCATATGCATGTCTATAAATGAGGCCAGGACATCCTGCAATCTGGTGCTGTTATCTGAGCATGGGGAACCTGTGCACTCAGGCTTACAGGTCACTGGCTACTCATCATTACTCATACTAAATGATAGAGGATTCAGGCTAGAAAGTGCTCGGGGTTTAATTTTTCCCCCTCTTTTTTTTTGGTAGAGGACTTTGCTAGGAAAAGTGGTACCTCGGATATTTTGCTGTGTGGTCCTGGTGCTGGGTAAGTGCACTTAAGATTATTTCTTCCTTGGAAGTTTTCTCTGCCTCAGTGCCCCAATATTTCCTCAGTCATGTGAAACAAAAGCAGAAATTCCAAGCTTTTCTTGAATGCAGAAACAGGAACACAGAAAACAAAGTACAGCAAACAGAAAATTTAAGTCCTGTAGGGAATGAAGTATGGACCTGCAGCTGGCTTATTCAGGTCTAAATTCCTTTCAGACTTTCCAGAAGTATTGTCCTTCTCTTCCCCATGGATGTATGAGAGAACTGAAAACGTGAAAGGTCTGGGGTATAGCAGAGGACAGACATTCTCTTGTCTGTGGAGGCTCATGAATGTTAAATTGGGAAAAAACCCCACGAATTTTGGAGGGTAGGTTTGGGCAAGGAGGGAGATGTAAGGGGCAGGGGATGAGGATTGGTGACGAGGAAGCTGTCCTGGGGTGATGGTCTACTCCAGCCTGTCTTCTTCCTTTGTTGCTGGGCTTTGGGTGATGCTTTTTCCATTCCGCCTCCCAGCCAGCACTACCTAGAGTAGAAATTGATTCTCAATCTAATGAACTACAGAGTTGAAACACAATCCAAACTCTTGCATAAACTGAAGTTTTCCTTGAAATCTGCTCATTTATAATAGCTCCACTTTTTCTTATTAATTCTAGGGTCTGTCCTCCAGGCTATAAATGCTGTAAAATTGGGCCAAATCCTGATTATGGTTTCACCAGTTTTGATACATTTGGCTGGGCTTTTCTTTCCTTATTCCGCCTGATGACCCAGGACTACTGGGAGCGTCTGTACCAACAGGTACCAGCTTTGGGCACCATTCAGAACTGGTCTTCATTAGCTGAAGCTGTAAATGTGTAGAGAGGACAAGAAAGCTCAAATAAAAGCAATAGCTGGAAGCTGTCGAGCCCATATCTTCCCTTCTCCCTTCCCACAAGATGGGACTCCAAGAAATGGGATGCTGAAATGCTTCCCAGCCCTGTCACCCTGCTGGCTCAGGGACTTTAAAAAAACTACCAAAAAGGAGCCTGTACTGTCCTTCAGAAATATAAAAATGCCTCCTTGGTTGTCCTCATGGGGTGTGCAATCAGTAATTCACAGGTGAGGGTATAGGAAAGATGGGGAAGAAGGGCCAAGGAAAATCTAATTCCATTAAAGCTTCCTCAAGCATTGTATTTAGGAAGATCAGTGCTTCTAAAGAATTTCAGGGACACATTGAAAGCCTATTCGGTATTTTTTGTGGTAATGTTTGTCTCTGGGGTGTGTTGCTTGCAGACCCTCAGAGCTTCTGGGAAGGTGTATATAATCTTCTTCATGATGGTCATCTTTCTGGGCTCATTTTATCTAGTCAACTTGATTCTGGCTGTAGTAACAATGGCATACGAGGACCAGAACAAGGCCACCATTGCTGAAACAGAGGCAAAGGAAAGGAAATTTCGGGAAGCCATGGAATTATTGCAGAAGGAGCAAGAGGTATGTAAATTATTCGCCTGCAAGTGTTTGTCTCTATTGCTGGTCACATAGAATTACAGAATGGTTTGGGTTGGAAGGGACCTTAAAGACCATCTTGTTCCAACCCCTGCCATGGCCAGGGACACCTTCCACTATCCCAGGTTGTTCAAAGCCCCATCCAGACATAAGGAAAAGCATCACACCCTGTGTACAGCTGTATATAATAGTCCTTCATGGAAACAGGAGTGAGTGGTAACTTATTGAAATTAGTGACTCCTGGGCTTGGAGGACAATTCCTCGTTTATGTGGGTATTTTTCCTGTCAAACAATGACTTTTGTTGTGGATTAAGAGCATTAAATGTCGATGTTACTTTAAGAAAAGCAGTATTTTAAAATCTGGAAAACATAAAATTCCATCATCCAGCAGCTTCCAAAAGAGAATGTAGCTGGTTTTAATTTTTTTGTTTTTTCTTCTATTTTGTCATTTTGGGCTGCTGAGCAAAGAAACATACAGTAATTCTGCTGCATTAACATCTGAGCCAAAACCTATTGCAGCTGAATGAAAAGTCTCTTGGTAACTTAAATGGTGTAGAACCTTCTGGAACAAGATACCCCTGTGCTTTTAAAACCTCATCCTAAATTCAGCATGGGAAGGAAAATCATCCACGCCGTGAATACAGTCCCAAGGATCCCCAATGAAAAGAGGGAATTTTAATACCCTTTGAGTATTTATTTTGGAGAAAGGATATATTCTACTGCATTATTTTGAAACTGAGCTTTTTTTTTGTAAGCAAATTTGCCATATGGGGGAATAGGAGCTATAATGTGATTATTTTGCCTCTGGCAGGCCCAGTACATGTGATCATATAACACACTGCAAATAGCAAATTGTTCAGTGCTCCATATGTTGGGGAAATTCTCTCCTCCTTCTCTGGGCATTATCACATATTGGAAGGTTTTTAACGAGTTTTGTGAAACACAAGTTGTCAACAGGAAATGATAATATAGAGCACAGAAGTGGTTTCTTTCTGCTTTTATTCAAAGCACCCAGCAAAAATATAATTAATGTTTTTCTTTTAATTTTAGTCATTGGGTATGCAAGGGATTGATATTCTGTCACTTAGCTCCTTTGAAGCCTCTTCTCTGTCTACCAAAGAAATCAAAGAAAGGAGCAATAGGAAAAAAAGAAATAAGTCGCTGGGGATAGAAGATAATGAAGAAGAAGAATTCCCCAAATCACAGCTCCAAGACAATCAGCGAAAGTTGGTAATCTATTGTCTGAATCTGAGATCCTTACAGCTTTTCTATTTTAATTTAAAATTAATTGCTTGAAAGCATAAACCAAATTCTGTTAGAAACACAGATTGCTCTTAAGTCTTTAAGATAAACAACTTGTTGGGATAAAGAAGAATTAGATGTAAAAAACTAATTTGAAAAGGAAGTATTATAAATGAAGGATGAAAGGAATGTTAAAAATACTTTAATAAATTTTCTGTAACATTCAGAAATAAAAAGAACTGAATGACTATCAGAACTTATCTTTTATACCATCAATCTCTATTAAAAAATTCATACTTAAAATCAAAGTATAAGGTTTATCTGAAAAATAGCTGGTAGAGATTATAAAATTTTATCATCTGCCTTTTAAGATCTAAACATAATCCTCTCCAAACAATCTTGCAGCGGTTGATAGTAAATGTAATGAAACTCTAATGATTTAGTGCCTCCCCAGATATTCTCTGTGATATTATGCTATTCTCTCTGTATTGCTTTCCCTGGGTTTTCCAGTCTCTCCTTGGCCTGGTTTATGGCTCCAACGCCCACCAGGCGAGGCACAGGCTGAGCCACGGGAGCATCTTCAACTTCCAAGTCCCCACCGTGGAGATGGATTCCAGAGCGGATTGGGGTGATGAGGAGACCCACGGAGTTGGGGGACACCAGACCAGGTGCCAATCCCTGTCGGGAGCACAGATGGGAAGACGCTCCAGCCTGCAAATCCAAAGGGGCCACAGCTCCCACCCTGTGACCCCAAACTGTGTGCAGAGCAGCAAGGGGGGCAACCTGGATGAGCACCTTGGGCTGGGAGGAGGGAGCAGCAGGGTGCTCAGCCAAGATCCAGTGTCCTCTGAAGGAGTCATGCTTCCTCCAGTCATGGAAGACTCAGGAAAAGGGGATCTGGTAAGGAAAAAGATATTATTTTGAATATATACGTCATACCATGCTTTATGGATCAGTGATGGGATTTTTATTTCTGTCTGGAGAGTTTCGGTGTAATTGCAAACAGTGATGTGATCTGAAGTATTCTGATGTGAGGAGTTTTTAAGCTGTCAGTTGAAACTACTTTTTAATAGTCTGGTAATTGCTGAAAACAAGACTTTGGCATTCCTGCTATAAACCTTACGTTTCTGCTATTCATTAATTGTACTAACATAATTTTAAAGGTTCCTAGTGCTGAAATTACAAGTCACCAAAGAGTCTTTTTGATCCCAAACCCTGTCTAGGAAGGGTAATTCTGAATAGTACCTGTGATTTTTTTTCTTGTTCATAGCCCCTTTAGCATCAGGCAGCAGCTTTGCCTGTAAGTTCCCCAATTTCCCCTATTTATCCCTCACCTATCTCCTATTCCATTAGTCTCTTGAATATTTCCTAGGCCTATTTTCCCTCATACACTCATTTCCAGGGCTGTGCTTGCCCCATATTAGGTGCTTGCAGGATCCATTCACTGCAGCCCTGTTACAGAGTAGGACCTTCATTCTCACCATTTATTACATCTTGTAAAAATGTACATTTATTTGGCTGTGTGTCATCGTTCCTATTAACTGTCACCGTTACCCATCATCACATCCTGGCTCATTTCATTCCTGTGGTATTTCCCTAATCGTGTTTACTTCTCCGAGCAGCCAGCTGTGCACGATGAGAGCAGCATGATACATTTATCTCCTCGTCTGTCAGCAGAGTACTTTAATGAGGCTCTTCAGAGACAAAGGACAGCAAGTGTAGTCAGTGTAATTACCAGTGTCTTGGAGGGTAAGTGATTCCTCATTAAGTTTATTTCAACCCGAAAGTAATGCTACCATGAAAGAACAAAATATATTTCTTAAAGGTTACCGGGGATTTGTAGGGGTGTAGTTAGGAATTTCATTGTTAATTTGGACTTTTTTTAGAAGAAAAAGATGGTTTACAGTCTTTATGTACTGGAATACATCTTTTGCCTATTGTAAAAGCTCATTTTGTAGGGCAGACAGTGAAAGGGTTGGGGTGAGACTGAATCAAATGCGTTTCTGATCATCTGACCTGCAGGACTGGGACACAGTTTCCTCCTCCTGATCCTGTGATTTCTGGTTTGTCAGTGACAGAGACACAGGCATGCAGAATTCAACAATTAACATGATTATGCAAATAAAATTAGTTGTGGCAATTCCCTGATTTTGAATACTTAACCTCACAATTTTATTCCTTTAACTTACCTTCCCATGTGGGTTTTTTGTGGGGGTTAATCAGTGACAGTTATTTTGATGAGCGGTATTTTTGTGGCAAATCTTGCCAAAAAAATTCAGTCCAGGTTATTCAGGTTGATGAACTTTTGTTTTCATTTGGCCCTTTTGGCAAACTCTACCACCAGTTCTTGGACCACAAATATGAGATTTAACAGGAAGTACCATTGTGACAGGGAGTTCCCTTTTCTTAGTTTTTTAAAAGACTTTTTCTTGGGAGAATCACAGTTGCAACACATCCAGTTGATCTTTGCTTTGCAGTGTAATTCATCGAATACCTGGGTTTTGTTGCACAGTTTCAGCTGTGAACTGGGGTGGAAAAGGATTTTCAGCTCTAGTGGAAGACAAGAGCTAGACCTGGAGTGAGTGTTGAGTCAAAGTGATCATTCTGGAATAGGTGGTGTAGGGTGCAATCTGGTACTTGAGCCTGGAGAAGAAATTAAAATTGAACAGAGGGAAAAAACAAAGTTCCAGTTAAGAAAAGGACATGAGTCAGGTCGAGCTCATCTGTCTCTGAGAAACTTCCAGGTCCCTGAAAACCAGATGACTAATTCCTACTGTGCTTGTATTTAATTTCAAGTTAGCTCCAGTTGGTCAATGAATTTGCACAGGACTTTAGCTGCATCAAAAGTATTCTGAAGGACTCGTTAATATTGATGGTGAAGAAAGAGAAACTATGAGATTTAGGTTTGATTAAAAAGATGCAAATGACAAAGACAAAACAGCTCCTGAGTCAAGTTGTACTTAGGGAAAATGGAGATGTGTGGAAATTGCATCAGCTGGGAAATGGTAACTCTGACCTTTTCCATGAAAAGGGCCAAAGGCCAAATTTCAGGCAATTTGGATTTGCCAGAGTCAGAATTCCTGTGTCTGTCATTGATTTTTTAAACTGCCTGGAGAGTCAAGGGAGACAAAAGTTGTTGGGTGTGGCACAGCCGTGTTCCCAGACACCTAGATGAGGACAAGATGGAAGTGTCCCAGCTGCTCTATTGTCCTGCAAGAGCATGAGAAGCTGTGGTGAGGCCACTGCAGCACAAATATCTCCATTGTCAGATGATTGTAGTACCAGTCTGAGATGAAAAAACCCATTCTAAAGGCTTTTGAAGGAAGTGCTCATGAAAGAATTTGGAATCCAATTTTCTCTGTATTTTCATCTTCACGCTTATCTGCTCATGTAACAACCACATAAATGGTAAAAAATGCAGGGAAGCTTCAGGCTCTGTGAGAGACAAGAGGTTTCCTTTTTCTTCTCTGGTCTTTTGAATGCTTGCAGTTGCTATTTCATCACCTTGCTCAGTGATAACTATTGATAGAATGGTTTTCTTTTGCATTTAGAATATGAGGAAGCTCAGCAGAAATGCCCACCACGCCTGAAGAACTTTGCTTTAAAGTATCTAATTTGGGACTGTTGTCCACTTTGGGTGAGAATCAAGGAGAAAGTGGCTGCTTTCATAAAGGATCCTTTTTTTGATCTCACCATCACGGTTTGCATTGTGATGAACACTTTGTTCATGGCACTGGAGCACAATAATATGTCACCTACTTTTAAAACCATGCTTAAAATAGGCAACTTGGTAAGCAAATTCTCAGCTATGTGGGATTTTATAGGATTAATTAATTGGTTGATATGTGTTTTCACTTGAAACATCAGAAGTAATGGTAAAAATTAAAAATTAGCAAACTCTGCATTTATAAACTTTGTTTCTAATACAGATGATTCCCAGATTTTTTTATACAGTTTGGCACACTCCTGAGAAGGCAGAAAACAATCCTCCCATTTTAATTAAAAGTGCATTAAGACTTCATAAACATAGGTTTTATTAACCTGTTCATGAATGTTATTTGAGGGAACATGACCTAAAGATAAGATAAACTCATGTCTACTCTCAGGCTGATGCTACTGTTTCTTTGTCACAGGTTTTTACAGGAATCTTCACTGCAGAAATGATCTTAAAAATCATTGCTCTAGATCCCTATTATTATTTTCAGCAGCCCTGGAATATTTTTGACAGTGTCATTGTCACACTGAGTTTAATTGAACTGAGTTTACCCAGACAGAAAAGCAAGAAAGAAGGGCGAAAAGGAGGAACCCTGTCAGTTTTACGATCCTTCAGACTGGTAATGCTTCACACATGCTCAGTTGTATGAAACATTATCTTGTGAATTTTAATAGAAAATACTTCTGTGGTTAGGAGGCAAAAATGATCTTTTCCCCCCAGTTATTTTTTTTCCCTCCTCTTGTCTTTAAGAAACACACTCAAAATTCCTTATGATGTTAGAGTCAGAGTTTAATGATAAATATATTTATTTTGTATATGCTAAGAAATACGCAAAGGAAAAAGTATTCCGGAGTGGATGTAAATAATGTGTAAATAATGTGTAAATAATGTGTAAATAATTAAAAACTAGCAGAGGAATTTACAAAAAATGTTTCAGAGTACAAACAGAGACAATATTTTAAAAGAGATGGGAAATTATGTTAGATACCCATTTCCTATACCGAGGACTGATTTAAGTTGCTTTACCAAAAACCAGACCCTTTTCATAATATTTCAGCAGCAGTCCCTGAACTTGTGGTCCTTTATGTCGTAAGTTAGGCACTATAGTCTGCATCAAGAGCATTGCATGGACACCTCCCTGTGTGGGACAAGCATTTATCAGGGACTCAAGTTAGTCTGGTGCTTTACAAGGTGATTAGTTTATGTTTGCAATGTTGCCCAGTCAAAAGAAAAAATATCTACAAATGCTTAAAAAAAAATATTAATGTCACAGTGCCACAAATATTGCACTGCTGGAATAATTCAGAATATCAGTAATATGGAAATTGTAGGCTTTGCATGGTGCAAAGATGAGTTATCTCTACCGATGTCTAACACTGTGTTTTGTGTTGCTACACAGCTGAGGGTCTTCAAACTGGCAAAGTCCTGGCCAACATTAAACACTCTAATTAAAATAATTTGTAACTCCCTGGGAGCACTGAGTAATCTGACCCTCGTCCTGGCAATCATCGTTTTCATTTTTGCTATAGTAGGGGTGCAACTTTTCGGGAAAAGTTATGAGTACAACTGCACCAAAATAAAGAAAGACGGCAGTCCTCGCTGGCACATGATGGACTTTTTCCATTCGTTCCTCATCGTTTTCCGAATTCTGTGCGGAGAATGGATTGAGACCATGTGGGACTGCATGGTGGTCGCTGAGCCATCACTGTGTCTATTTGTCTTTCTGCTGGTCATGGTGATAGGAAATTTAGTGGTAAGTTTTCCAATATTTTTTTTCCTTCATTCTCTCTATGGTGAACTCCAGCTTATGGCTGTTCTGTCAAAAAAAGGCGGCTTCCCTAACAACAGGTGGAAAAGTTACCTACGTGTGTTATAGTCTGCAAAATCCTCTTTTTCCTTTCGCCTTTGAGCTATTGTCTGTATTTTCCCACTTTGTGTGCTTTGCACACAGCATCATTTGACCTTTTCATGTGGTAATGTGACGAGGAATATCTTTGCAGTAAATACAATACAGGCAGCTATGTTTCTTCACAACCTGGGATTTGGATGTAAATAATCAGTGAGCCTTATGGCTTACCTGCTTGAATTAATTAAGCTAAGTGCTTAAGTCTCTCTGTTAATCAATTTAATTTTTTTTTTAAGATCTCATGCATGTCCTGAATTCTTTATCATCAAATGGCAGAATCTACTGTGCTAGCACTGAAATCAGGATTTTCTTTAGGCTTCTCTAAGTATATTTATATCCAAGAACTGGATTCTGTAAAAGCACAACCTACACAGCCTCACATGCTGTGCTGGGACATAAAGGACAGCCTGCTTTCCTTGGTCCTGTGCTGTCCTTTATTAATGCCTAAACCATAAATATCTTCTTTTAGCAACTTTGTTCCTCATGTCCTTCTTAGTATCATTCATATACCAATATTCCCTTAATTTAAAAAAAAACGCTGAACAGAATTACCTTTAGACAGCCCTTTATGGGAAATATCTGTTCTGTGTCTGAATCCCAAATATGTGTTTAATGTCCTGCCTCTTCCTGCACTGCAAGAGTTGATTTCAGTGACGAAATGCTGTGAGTGATATTCATATCTGTCAAGTAATGAAGTGTTTAGGCTGCACTCTTTGACCAGGCTTTCTTGTTGTCCAAGGAAACTGAGAGGTATCTCAGAGTGAGATTTATTCCAGCCTAAGGTCAATAACTAACACAGATGGGATGAATTGATCTCTAGAGGGCTGATATTCTCCACTGTGTGTGGTCCTTGGATAACTCAGGGGTGTTATCTGCCCAGTTCTGGCATGATAAAAGTTAGATACATAGATTCTATTTCAAACCAAAATATTAGTGAAAAAACGGAATTCTAGCATTCCCTTAAAAGCAAACAAACAAAAAGCAAATGAAGGTTTGTAAATTCCTTTAATTGAATGTACTCAAATAATGGGAAATTTGAGCTTGTCTTGGTTTTGATTTTTGTGATAATATGGTAGATTTGAGGAAATTTCTCATCCTGAATCTGATCTCAGAGAATCCTTGATAGTAACTCCACAGAGGCATGATTTAATTCTAATTTGAAAAATGAAGAGCCAATTATTAAACTGACAAACTGTGACCATCTTCTATGTTACTTCTTTAACCTTTGGAAACTTGCTTTGGCCAAATAATGCATTTGGCACACAAAGATCTGTTTTCTCTGGCATTTTGAATAACCTTTTTTTGGGCAGAGGGACATGGGAGCATTGACATTTCTGAGAGAGAAGTTGATTTCATCAACCACAATGCGATCAATCACTGTCATTTCCTTATCATTATGTTTTGGTTTCTCAGTAAGACTGAAAATTTGGTGGCATCTGTGTTCTCCAAAGTTAGAAATCAAGATTTTTGCAGGCTACTCTCTAGAATTTAAATCTTTTTATTATTTCAATCGTTTTCAGGTTCTCAACCTTTTCATTGCACTGCTGCTGAGCTCTTTCAGTGCCGACAGTCTCCAGACAACAGAGGATGATGGAGAGATGAACAATCTCCGGATCGCCTTCGCTCGGATCCGCAAGGCATTCTACTTTGTCAAGAGCATGACGTGGGATGCCTGTTGTAGGAATCTCAGGCAGATAAAGAAAGTGCACAGGAAGAAAATCAAACAGACTGCACAGAACTCACTGGGGTTCAAGCATGAAGACACAAAAATTTGTAAAGAGAATTACAATAATGAATGGATCGAGAAAAATGGAGACAAATGCCCAGGTCTTGAAGACTTTGTCAGCAACCCAAATATATTTGTTTGTGTCCCTATTGCTGAGGCAGAGAATACAAGTGAGGGGTTTGAAGATGATGATAAACTGAGCACATTTACAGACACAGAATGCAGCAAGCAGGTAATGGATTTCTTTATTTGTGTTGGAACAGCAGAATGTGGAGAAAGATGGAGGGAGAGAATGATGTGTGGAAGATGGTTTCTAGCAGAGCAGGGTGAGATATGTTGATCCATTTCCGAACAGTTATGAAGTTTTGAACTGGAACCACAAATACAAACATTTAGAGCCTTTTGAGATCAAGATTCTTTCATGGTTTTAAAAGAAAAACCATAAATTGTTTCAGGAATTCCTAGCTGACGTGCTGTGGTGCACACAGGTAACTGTGGCAGTCTTTGGCGAACTGGGATGTGTTATGTAAAAATCTATGTGAATAATATCAACTGTGTTGGTATTATTTGCAAAAAAAAAGAAAAAAAATGTTCTGCATAGAGAACATTATCATGGATTCAGAATATGAATGTATAACTCTGATCCTTACTTTGTATCTGTCCTTGCTGTGTGCAGTATGTAGTAATTTTTAGAAGTGGATAGGGTTAAGTATGGAGTGGGTCTACTGAGGACATGTTTTTGATATGATAGCAAATTTTTACCCTCTTTCCTTGTGCTCTATGAATTTTGTAGTTCTGTTGTAATCACAATTTTTATTCTGGTATCAAGATTTCCCACCTTAAATCTCCTTCTTAATTCCTTTTTAAGAATTCTCACTTAAGTTTTGAATAGATCACTGAAATTCCTTAATTTGCTGCATGTCTGTTGGGAAAAAAATTCTATCCTTAGCTAAAATCAGAAACTCAAAATGATCCTTTCTTATGACTCTTTCCTGGTGATTCCCACTTTAAATGAAATTTATACCTTGTTGGTTTTTCCCCTCTGACGTATGTGCTCCCTAAAAAGGCAAAAGAAAGCCCCTCTAATCCACAGATTAATTTCAGGATGAAAACCACCTGAGGCAAAGGGGAGACAGAGCAAAAAATTCAGGCAGCTGGAGTAAAGGATCGGGATTTTCCTCTGAAGAATTCAGTGTGCTTTTTGTAGAAAAGGACAGGAAGGGTGACTTGTCATCTCCAGAAGAAAAAGAGGTAACAATTTTTTTTTTCAGTGGTGTTGACTTTCCAATACTGGCCAAACACAGGCATGTTCAGGGATTTACCAGAGTTTAGTGCCAGAAGCAGCTCTGAACTTGCAATAGCTGGTCTGGCTGGACCAGAGCCAATACTGGAGTTGAAATTCTGTGAGCAAACCAAAGCTGTATTTGTTTTAAAGAAAAATATAAGTATAAGAAAGAGAGTGTGTAGAAATGGAAAAAAGGATAATGTAATTTTTGTAGTAATCATGAATAATTTATAAAATACCCTCTGCTACATTCCANTGCAATAGCTGGTCTGGCTGGACCAGAGCCAATACTGGAGTTGAAATTCTGTGAGCAAACCAAAGCTGTACTTATTTTAAAGAAAAATATAAGTATAGGAAAGAGAGTGTGTAGAAATGGAAAAAGGATAATGTAATTTTTGTAGTAATCATGAATAATTTATAAAATACCCTCTGCTACATTCCATTTATTAAATTCTGACTCCACAAGAAAAAAAAAAGAGGAGGATTTTTAAAAAAGGAATTAGAGAGAGATAAGCTTTCATGTGGGAAATTCCAGCAAGTCTGCCTGTGTCCTAAGTATATTGGTTTCAAGAAACATAATGCTTGAAATTAGTTTTTCTGTATGTCATTAAAGATGGTAATTACTAATCTACAGTATTTTTAGAATAATTTTGAATTATTCAAATTCAATATTTTTGAATTACTCAAAGAAGTAAAAAACAGCATTATGGGCACATGAAGGAACAAAGCCTAGAGTAAGTAATTTCTGACAAACTGCTGACTCACAAAACATTATTTTTGGTGTAATGAGATGGCAAAAAGCCTTGCAGCTGAAGAATACAGGGTAAGATTCCAATTTCTACTTCCTAAATACTGTCATGGGTGCTCAGTTCCTGACACCCTAACAGATATATTTATCTGGTTCTCCTGTGTGAATGCATCTTTCCATGATTTCATGGTTTTACCCTTGTAATTTATCCCGTTTTGAGGGCTACATACACTAATATGCAATTTAAAAGCTCTTCAATTTACCAGCTGATTAGGCAGTAACATCTGGTTCATTGTAGATAGATATTGTAATTATAGAGCTTTGGCCTCTATTTGAATGCACTTATTGGTACTTCTAAGGTTGTATCATTTAAAATCACAAAATTTATACCATTACCAACACTACTTGTAATGTTAGTACACAACCAAGCTTTAATTTTGAGTTTTATTTGTTCATGGATTAATTTATTCATTTGGACCTGAATTAGAAAGAATCAATAACTGATATTACTGTGCTCGGTAGTTGGACATTATCAGCTCTTCTGCAGCCAGCACAGTGGATCTCACAAATCCTGAAGATGTTTTGAGGCAGATTCCAGAATTTTCTGAAGACTTCAAGACTCCAGAACAATGTTTTCCAGAAGGTAAGACTCTCATGGTTAAACTACTGGGAAGTGAGAATAATGAAAACTCATTTCTCTAGTGATGCTGAGCCAACAGGGTCAGATTACTTTCAATTGACTTTAGTTATCTGAAAATAAGCTAAAAAGTCCAAATCATTGTCCCTTTCTAGTCAACACAGAGACTGAGACACCTGGAAAATAAACCCCCTTCCCCTTTAAGCCAATTGCTTCCCACTGGGACATGGGCAGTGGCACAAACCCCATCTAAAAAATAGGATTTTGGTAGTGAAGTGAGATGAATTTCACTCTGTTGGACACAACCAAGTCACTCTGGTTTAACGTAAGAGAAGTGTACATGATCAGGTCTCACCTGGCAATGGTCACTTGGCACATCAGATTTATTGATACTTCGTAGCCGTAAAAATATTCCTTGGATAGCTTTTCACGAACAATCTCTAACAAACAAAGGAGTGAAATAAGCAAAACAAGGATGACTTGAATTTCTATAAGTTGATGATCAGAGAATCATAGGATGATTTGGATTTGAAAGGACCTTAAAAATCATCCAATAATCTGAGAATGTCTTTTCAAATCTTCATACAACATCCAGTTTTCCAAGTTGTTCTGGAATGTGTTCAGTAATTTTACGAATTCTTCCTACCCTAATGTGCATCATTAAATATATAAATATATTAAATCGTAACTGGAAATTCTTCATGGTGCTCCAATTTGGTCTTTGCTTGCCCAGTCAGCCTGTCTGGCCACCATCATTTCCACCCCACATTTCATCCCCCATTTTCCCCATTTCCCTTCATTTTTCTTCAGTTTTGTTCTTTTACACTTATCCAGGCTGTGCTGTACCACGAAATGAGCAGGAGGAACTTCTCCAGCCTTGCAGAGCCCAGCAGCTCCCAGTCCCACAGTGCCCTGAGCTCCCAAAGGCAGACCCTTTCCCCCCTCACTACCTTCCCATTCAACCACCACATCCTGGATAATTTTTGTGATGAGAACACAAATAAATCAAATCTGGCTGTATGTGTTGCCATGTTCTGCAGGGCTGGCTTTTTTTTTTCCCCTGTGCCTATTTTGGATCGATGAAATTTGTAATCCACAGTTTTAGGATAGAATCAATAAAACAAAACATGCAGATGTTACTTGAAGCTAGAGAGGTGTTATACCTGAATGCAAAGCATTCTCTGAGTAGTAATAATACACATATTTTTATTATTATGTTACACATCATAAATCCTGAGGCAGATCCACTGTATCTACATTGCAGTTTGATTTCTCAAGAAGAAACACACAAATATTATTAGTAACACACGAGTCAGATTTCTGAGCCACAGGGTTTTTTCAAAACTACTCCATCAATGACACTTTTCTGCCAGTGCAGACATTAGAATGAAAGGAATAAAGTTATTTTTTATTTTCTTTCCCTGCTGCAGAAAAGAAATATGAAATGCTTTGTTTTGTCCTCTGTAGTCCCTGGCTGGAATGTGCCTGCTGTGGCCAAACCTTTAGAAAAATCAACTGAAGGTGCAGCAAATCTGTACCTAACAGATTTCACCCCGTCCCTGCAAATTCCTTACCTTGTGCAACTGCCATTCCCTGCCTCACATTCCAGATCCACATTACTGGAGAATATTCAAATAAAAATAATATGGATTTATTTTTACTTGTGTTATAGCCTATCACATACACAAGTTATATGTAGGTTGCTGTATAATTTGTGTATAAGACTTTAGATATGTACACATTATTTTTTTGATACCTGGAAATGACAGAAGCCTTCTGAGTGACATTGCTTGCCATAGTGAGAACATGAATTAAGGCAGAGAATACCAAAAGGGAAAAGTTAGCCAAAGGGAGTTAATTAGTGAAAAAATTAATAAGTAAGCAAACCCAGGATGTTGTAAATGGGTGATCAGGAAACATTAGGTGGCCCTGGAATTACTGTCTGCTGTGAGAAGGAATCTGGTGAGCTGGAAAGGAGAAGTCCTCTTTTATGGAGTCTATGTATCATAGACATAAAACATGACATAATTTTTCAGGTTATATGATATAAAACCAGCCACTCCATACATTCAGAAGCCAATAAATAAATGAACAGACCCCGCAATATTAAAATCAACTGTTTGCCTCCTCTGTTCCCAAGCCTTTTTGTTCAGGGGCATCTCATCTCTGCTTTCCAAAGAGGGTGCAGAAACTGAGAAGGGCTTTTATACCATCCGGATTCTTGCCATGGCCTTGAAGTTTTTGTGCCCCAACAGCAGGTCAGTGAGAGTCTGTCCAGTGTCTCAGAAATATCTTCAAATAATGGAAAGTTGTGCAAAGAGGCTCCACCAACTGCGTATGTAAATAGGAGCTACGAGGCAAATAGAGCAAGGTGTTTCCTGTTTTTTTTCTCTTGGAAAAACAGGGGAAACCAACAAAAAAGATGCAATTACTGTGACCATTGACTTTTTCCTATCCCCAGATGTTTCTTCACATTCATTACATTCCTTCCATGCGCTCATTGCTGTCTCTCACTTTCAGGTTGTGTTCGGCACTTTCATTGCTGCCTGGGTGGTGCTGTAAAGTTTGGAGGAGAAACCTGGTGGAATCTGAGAAAAACCTGCTACCAGATTGTTGAACATTCTTGGTTTGAAACCTTTATCATATTCATGATTCTTCTGAGCAGTGGAGCCCTGGTTGGTGTAGCACAGTTTCATGTCTCTATGCAGAAGGATTTTTGGCTTTAATTTGCACCTAGAGAAGTTGTTTTTAGCAGGAAACACTGAATATCTTTGAGCTCATAAAGCGGAAAAAGAAGTTTTCAAATAGCAGTCATTTATTCACCTTTTTAATTATTGCGAATCTATTATTGATATTATTAAAAATTATAAGAAAGCATGAGTAAAGCTAAGAATATATAAATCTCAGAAGCTGTTTCAGTTCTGCCTGTATACTGGATTTTTCTCAGGAAGTTATGTCACAATTATGAAATATTAAGGAAATTTTATACCATAAAAACAAACAAGTCACTCCGAATAGATGGAAAAAAACCCCAACTTAGATCTCTTCAATGTATAAATGTTACTATATAAATGTCTAAAAATATATACTGTCCTCCTAGGATTTCATTGTGCAGGAAGGATGTATCCAAATGGCTGTACTATATAAAGAAAATGCAAGAGAAGGGACAGGGAGAATGATGCTTCTATCAACTGGCATAGATTTGAATAACAGGTGGTGTTCAGACCTGTATTGAAACAAATTGAATGACAAAGGGGTCTCAGTGTTTCTTGACTTGAATTGTACAAGGTTCATTTCTAATTTTTGCCATTTATCTATATCTATATCTATTATGATTTCAGGCATTTGAAGACATCCATGTACATAAGAGAGTAAAAATTAAAGCAATATTGGAATTTCTTGACAAAATGTTCACTTTCATCTTTATTCTGGAGATGCTCCTGAAATGGGTGGCTTATGGCTTCAAGAAGTATTTCACCAATGCCTGGTGCTGGCTGGACTTCCTTATCGTAGATGTGAGTTCTGCCTCCACTCTTTCTACACAGGATTAGTAGCAGAATCCCTGATTATTTTCTGGATACAAATTCCAGGAAGTGCTCTTACCTCCTGTAATGATGGTGCCAGGATGTTGCACTCCTGGCACTGAAAGTATGGGGAGATTTGGTTTTGTTTGTTAGTTTGAATTTTTTTTTAAACATGAATAAAGGAAACAGATGACAGGATATCGCTAATACTTTTCTTTTGTCTTCCCACTCAGGTGGCTTTGATAGACCTCTTTGTCAGTAACTTTGGCCCCATGAAATCTCTGAGAACTCTCCGAGCTCTGAGACCCTTGAGAGCATTGTCACGGTTTGAGGGAATGAGGGTAAGACTGATTGCAAACTCGATCTTCTCAGAACTGATAAGCACATAACAGGTTTGTGACTCATCACTGTGTCCTTATGAAGTTCACATGTTCACCCTGAGTTCAGTTTACGAACCATAAAATGAATTTTGAAAGAGACCATTGGTTGTGCTCTTCTGTACTTGGGTGTTCCTTACAGACTTTCCCGGAGTTATTCATCCTAAGTGCTGTTGAAACTATAACTAGCCTAGGTGGAACTTTGTTCCATTGCTGCTCAATCATTTCTGTGTTCCTGTCTTAGTGAGATAGGCAAAAATCAAATAGAGAATAAGAGCTGTGAGCACAATTATAATTTGTGAAGTCTGGTAGCAAGCTAACTCAGAAGAGAGTCACTTCTGTTCTGAAAGTTTTTACTGGATTGATGTACAAAAACTGTAGCTATTAAAAGGTACTTTGCTCAAATAATTGTTTCAAAATGACTTATTTCAAAAAGTAATTTTTTTTTTCTGTAGAATATTTGTTGGGGTTTTTTTCCATCAAAGGAGCACATAGAACAATACGATGCTTCTGGACATTAATTTCATTTACTTACAAATCTACCATTGTACAAATGCAGAGAGGGATTCCCTTAGCCAAAAAAAACCAAGGTATTTGGAAAAAAGTCTGGTCTATATGATGTGCTCTGGCATGGGAAGAGAGATGGTAGAAATGCACATGGTACCACTGTCACACACTTACATGAGCAATGGCTTTAATAGAGGAGACATGTAGATTAGATGTTTGGAAGATTTTGTTTCCTTGGATTGCCCAGAGAAGCTGTGGCTGCCCCACCCCTGGAAGTGTTCAAGGACATTTCAGACAGGGCTTGGAGCAACTTGGGATAGTGGAAGGTGTCTCTGCCCATGGCAGGGGATGGAACTGGATGATCTTTAAAGTCCCTTCCAACCCAAACATTCAATGGTTCTACAAATACAGACTCAACACCACTGAGACATGAATTGCTTTTGCATATATTCTGGAAGTGAGCCTGAAAAGTCTCTGATTGCGAGATAGTCACTGTGAGTACAAAGAGAAATGGCATTAAATTAATTAGCAGAATGTATCAAAATTTCCATGCCTGGAGTCAATTTTGAAATTGAAACAGGTGAGTTTTCAGTCTCTCTATGCAAAATGTGGCATGGTCTCCGAAAACCTTCACAAAGCCTTTGAATTTTTCTGCTTGTCCATCAAGTTTTTCTTTGCTGCCTCATAGATGAGTTCACTGCCTTCACTGCAAAACCCAATGAAATGTTCCCACCATTCCCTTACCCAATTTTTTGAACAAGTCTGTTATGTCAGCATACGTTTAAAATCTACAGGGACACTTTCTGTGGTTGTACAGCACCTAGCACAGAAAAACTACCTGGCTCATGGTTATAGACCCCAAACATATTCATAATCCAACAAAAAAAAATGTAGCAAACTACTAGTGGAGAATTATTACGGGTCCTTTTGAAAACTGCTTTTGACAGTCTTAAAAACAGTCCTCTGTACTAATGTTTATGAATGAGTATTTCAGAAGTTTCATGTTAATAAAGTTTAAATCAAAGAAACAAATGGACTATCTCTTATTCCCGAAACAAGGGAAAGTCTAAAAAGAGGTTGAACTCACATTTTAGTAGTAATAAGGTCCCACAGCAGACCAAGAAGTGTCAGCTATTGCTTTGAAAGCCTAGTAGATACTATAGACATTGTTCAAGGTCTCTCTGCCAGCTGTGACTAGTATTTACGTGGAAAACATCAGGTTTTTGTTTGCACACATGACTAAGTGACTGCTTATTGATACCTGAGTCCATCCTTTTTGAAGTGTGTTTTTCCTCTCCCATTTCATCCGAGGTGGTGGTCAATGCCCTGCTGGGAGCCATCCCTTCCATCATGAATGTCCTTCTCGTCTGCCTCATCTTCTGGCTCATCTTTAGCATCATGGGAGTGAACCTGTTTGCTGGGAAGTTTGGGAAGTGTGTCAATCTGACAGATGAAAATTCTGAAGTAGATCACTTGATCAAGAACAAAACAGACTGTTGGATGAATAACAGCACCGGAAAACTGTACTGGGTCAACGCTGCAGTCAATTTTGATAATGTTGGCTCGGGCTACCTGGCTCTTCTTCAGGTGGTAAGTGTTGCTTGCCCTCACTAGCCAGAAATTTGTCAGATGGCCTTGACCTTTTGTCAACTCCTAACTTGCCCCTGAGTGTGATGCAATGAGTGAAATATCCTAGAACTTGCTCTCCCCTTGTGGTTGGCCATTCATGCACACAAATGGGAAAAGGAGGACAGAGGAGACTCTGCTGTGATTTCCCAGGTCATAAAGCAACATTTGCTGGGCGAGTGCTGTTGCAACCTCCAGCAGTTTCATGGTGCTGAGAGCTGGAGACAATCTCGGAAGGAAATCTGGGGCAAATAGCGAGCTATTCTGTCAAAACATGGATTTGCTCAGCCATGAGGGTTGCAAGGCCCTTAGTACCATGCTGATGAAGGTTTGCTGTGTCAGAATCCTAGGATAAAGTGTTCTGTCTATCCTTGAAGGCTTTCATATCCTGATGGGGCTGCGAATGCCTCACACACAGCAGCACCCAGAGCTCGGTGCTTTTTGCATGTGAACATAGCAAAGGCTCTCGCTTCAGTCAGTGTCATTCATATATTGCAAATTATATGAAGACTTTTATGGTCAAAGTTCAACACATTTTCCATAATCTCTCATTCCAGGCAACATTTAAAGGTTGGATGGACATCATGTACGCAGCAGTAGATTCAACAGCGGTTAGTCATCATATATAAACCATATTTTTTGTGAATCCTACTGCTTTCTGCTAATGCATTATTCGCTTTGCACTTCTACATCTGCTGTTTGTCTTTGCTAAATACTTCAAGCAATTATTTTTTATCAGATGATGTAAACATTTAATCTGCAAATGATTTGTAGAATTCTAACTCTCCTCCATTGCAATGGGGAGAGAGTTTCAGCTCTAGATCCACCAACTTAAACAGGACAAAGTGGTATGAATTTGGAAGGAAAGAATTTGAAATGTAGAGGCTGTCTTAATTTCATCATGACTTTTAAAAGATTTTTAAAAGTAGTTAATATTAAAATATTGCTAATATTATTTATAAAATGAATAAATTATATATATACAAATATGAAAATACTAATGATAGTATTTTCATATGTTGTTATGTTTTTGTGTGTGTGTTTCAATGCTTTTCTTCTTTGTTGTTCAATTTGAAAAGTTATTTTTCTTCTTCTGATTTTGCTTTTATTCATAATAACCATCACAGAAGTTTTTTGCTAAGAAGAGAAAAAATAACAACAACATATCTAGGTCAAGATTTTTGATGGCAAGAGCTTGAAATTTGACTTTATATAGTTTGCTTGATTTTTCATATACTGAGAAATTTACAGCTCCTGTTTTATTGGAAGGAACTGAACTGGTGCTTCTGAAATGCCTGTGAAAATCATGTCAAGAATATTCAAACAAAATTTGGTGTCATGCATCAATTTTTGAGAGGATCTGCAATATGAAGATTATTCTGAATTGGGTCCATGTTGCTGTTGGTTATTTCATTTCACAAACTGCTTCTCATTCTTGCAGAAAGATGATCAGCCAGTGAGGGAGAACAGTGTGTATATGTATCTCTACTTTGTGATTTTCATCATCTTTGGATCTTTTTTCACCCTGAACCTCTTTGTTGGTGTAATTATTGACAACTTCAACCAACAAAAGAAAAAGATAAGTATACTAGTTGTGCTTTAATCCTTAGCAATCCTGCCTTTAGAGAACAAGGTCCTATACATAGAATCTGAAACTTCTATTGGCATTTACCAGAGCATAAGTAATTAAGTTAACAGAAATAACTCGCTCAGGGTGAGTTTCTTCCTCCTTTCTCTTCCCCTGTAACCTGATCACCTTCCTCTTCCACAAACATTTTGAATCCTCTTAAAATTTCACTCCCTTTTGTGAACTGAGCATGATGGGAGTCTTGTTGTTTAGAAAGTGGTCTGCTACTGATGCTCTGATGAGTATTCTGACATGTGGAAAGCCAGGGAAGAATTTGTTCCTGTCCATGTTTTTTTTTGTTTTCCTACTTTTTGAGTGAGCTGAGTTTCACCCAAAGAATTCTGCTCTGTGCATGTCTGGTTTGTGCCATTCTGCTTTTTTGGACATAGTTACATGTTATGAAAAACAATGGTACCTGCAAGGTGTAAAACAGGAATGAATGCCAGTTTCCAGAATTTTAGACATTTTAAGTATGATGGTGTGGCTTTCTCACCAAATAACAGTGACATTTCTTTGTATACTTAGGTGGGGAAGATATCTTTATGACAGAAGAACAGAAAAAATACTACAATGCAATGAAAAAGTTGGGATCCAAGAAACCTCAAAAACCTATTCCAAGACCCCTGGTAAGAATGAATTCTTCAAAGGAAAAATGCATTGTAAAAGTGCAATTTAATTCACTGGAAAGTGCATATGTTCATATATGGCATATAAATTATTTATACTGTCTTTACACTGGTACTCACACAGTGCTCTAAAGTGAGTTCCACACCAAAACGTTGACTGAATTATTTTACAGATTAAATATTTATTAAGTTCTCTGCATAAATATTATTGGGTTTTATATTCACCTTGAAACTGATCAGACTTCAGGATGAAAAGGGATTTTTAATGTCATTTTTATAATCTGCCTTTCTCCAATTTCTCTGACTTCACTGTAGCTGAGTGACTTTGTGACATAAAAAATTGAAGCTGTTGGAATCATGTAAGGATGAGTGCTCCTTACTTTCACAGCTGAGGTCAGATGTATTTTTTTCCCTCTAGAACAGATACCAAGGCTTCCTTTTTGACATTGTAACAAGCCAAACCTTTGATGTTGTCATCATGGTTCTCATCTGCCTCAACATGATCACGATGATGGTGGAAACTTATGAGCAAAGTGAAACAAAGACAAACGTCCTCAACAAAATCAATATACTCTTCGTTACCATCTTTACTGCAGAATGTGTGCTGAAATTGCTGGCTCTGAGGCAATATTATTTCTCAAATGCCTGGAACATATTTGATTTAGTTGTTGTTATCATGTCACTTGTTGGTAAGTAAAATTGTTTGGCAAATTCTTTACTAAATCAATTGTTATACTTTTGAGGAAAAAAAAGTAGTTAAAATTTATTAACTGTAAAGAGTCATTGAAATGTAAAATGTAATACTGTAAAGTCTTAAGGAAAGAATAAGTGAACCCCCCACCATGATTATATTCAATAATGTTAAATGAGATTTTAAAAATCTAATTTATTAAAACCGTGTATATACTTACATATATGTGTGTTTGTACATATATATATAATATCTGTATCTACAAGGCTGTTGTTATTGGAAATCTTTCATAGCTCTTTAGGGTTTTTTTTTCCTAGTCTGGAAGACAGAATTAGTGACCCATCAGAGCAGTATCATAGTATATGATCATTTCCATTGTCAGAGATTAAGTGCCAACTAAGAAATCTTCAATCAGATCAAACAGTTGGATTTTGTCATCTGTGTTTTTGACAGATGACTGAAATTTATGGAGACTAGGAAGACTGGATTTAGAATATAGCCTGTAGAATTCAGGTTCTGGCAATTCAGGCATTGCTGATTGAAAATAAGGGTTCACTCTGTGTAACAGGATAGGAAAGATGACCAAAAATGCATTAGTTTTTATTTGAAGGGATTGCAATAGAAGAATGAGGGAAAGAGCTCTGCTGCCAATTTGATCTTCCTGCCAATTTAACTATTCCTAGGGCCAGCACTGCCAACTCGCAACAGACATTTAGGGGAAGAAAGGTATTTCACTTCTTAGGTATGACTTATGTCTTTAATCTTAAGTAAGATTCCAATAAGACTCTCAGTCTTTCTTGAGAAATTAAGTTTCTGGACTGTAAATTCAGAAAATTGTATCCAAAACAGCTACACTTAGAAAAGACAAGCCTCTTCTAGTGCTACTAGATGTCATTTTTTTCATTCAAACAAAGAAAAAATACCATCCATATTTAGCTCTGTCCCTGAATGAACCAAAAGCCATTGTAGAGTGGCATGCACAATTTCTATGTTCATCTCTGTGTTTGCTTATATCTCGCTGGTATTATCTAAATGATCACCACGACATTGCTTTTTATCGTGTTTTCTTAGTTTAGCTTTGTAGTGTCAGTATTTGAGGACAAATGTAGAAGGTAAGTATATAACCTGAACCTGCTGAAATATTCATGCAACCAGTGTCAACGAAAACCATCAGTCACCAAGTGTCACTGATACAGATATTTGATATATTTCTGTGCACAGAAAGTTCCTTGTCATCTTTAGTGCAACAGGTACTGTCCTCTGATGGTTGAAGAATGGACTTCACAATTCCTGATTTCTACAACTATTTTTTCAATGCAGCTTCTGCCAAAAGTTATTCTGGTAGGGCTTAGCATACACACATCACATATTTTTGAGTTGTGAAGATATTATCATTCCAGCCTTCTTACTAGTTAAGCAAAATTTAATATTCTAACCAGTTGTTATTCTTCCCATTTCAGCCTTACTGCTTTCCAGCATTGGCAAAGCCTTTGAACATTTCTTGCCCCCCACACTCTTCAGGGTCATTCGCTTGGCCCGTATTGGGCGAATACTGAGACTCATCAGGGGAGCCAAAGGAATTCGAACTCTGCTTTTTGCCTTAATGATGTCCCTGCCTGCTCTGTTCAACATTGGCCTCTTGCTGTTTCTGGTCATGTTCATTTATGCCATTTTTGGCATGGCTAACTTTGCCTATGTGAAGAAGGAGCATGGGATTGACGACATGTTCAACTTCCAAACCTTTGCTAACAGCATGCTTTGTCTCTTTCAAATCACCACGTCAGCTGGCTGGGATGGTCTTCTCAGCCCTATTTTAAACACTGGGCCACCGTATTGTGACCCAAACATAAATGGTACCGTAGGTGAATGTGGCAAACCTGCCATAGGTATTATTTATTTTGTAAGTTACATCATTATATCATTTCTCATTGTTGTGAACATGTATATAGCTGTTATTCTGGAGAACTTCAATGCTGCCACTGAGGAAAGCACAGAGCCTTTAGGGGAAGATGACTTTGACATCTTTTATGAAATCTGGGAGAAGTTTGATCCTGAGGCAACCCAGTTTATAACTTTCTCCGCGCTTTCAGACTTTGCCGACGCTCTGACTGAGCCTTTGCGTGTACCAAAACCAAACAAAGTCGAACTCATAGCCATGGATCTGCCTGTGGTCAGTGGGGACAAGATACACTGCTTGGATATCTTGTTTGCTTTCACCAAGAGGGTGTTGGGAGATTCTGGGGAGCTGGATACTCTGAAAGTACAAATGGAGGAGAAATTCATGGCTGCCAATCCATCAAAACAGTCCTACGAGCCAATATCGACTACGCTCAGGCAGAGGCAGGAGGAAGCGTCGGCCACGGTGATCCAGCGTGCCTACAGGAACCACCTGCTCCTGCGCTCCCTCAAGCAGGCTTCCTACCTCTACCATCACAGAACTGGCAGCACTGACCCCCTGGGAGAGGCTGCTCCAGAAAATGAAGGACTTATTGCATCCATGCTATGTGCAAACTATGGCAGGAGTCTTAACCAGTCTGCAACTTCGTCCTCAGTGTCCATCCCGCCGTCGTATGACAGTGTCACAAGAGACAGTAGTGGCAATCTCATGGTTGAGAATGGGGAAATGACAGGCAATCAACAATCTCCAGACATTAAGTAGGTAATTGGTGATGAAGTTGTTAAGAATATTTTTACGTTTTCACAGAAGATGATGTAAATACATGTCAGCTGAGGCAGCCTCTATGAACCAAACCTGTTGGTGGTGACAGGTTAACTGTGGTAGCTGGTGAATCGTGGCCTTTGGCTCTGCTGTGTTCAGTTTTCTTCAATATTTACCTATTCAGGTCTGTTTGATCAAGGGCACCTCACTACAAAGCAGGTCTCACAGTACCTGAGTGCTGTGACACCTTCACAGCAACCTCAGCTGATATTTCCCAAGTGCAGGAAGCAGAGAAAAGTCCATACACCAATGGATCTACTGGAGAACAGAAAATGAATGTCAATATTAGTATAAATTCAGGAATGGAAAGGGGCTAAAATTTATGCCATTCCTAATTGATGCTATCATTATAAACCTGTTTAGCAAATGGCTGCTGATTTTTTTAATCTTTTTTTTAATGTTTGGGGACAGATGTGCCACAAACATAGACCCTGCATGATCCACAGATATTCCACAGTGTAGTGGATTTCTTCCCATATGGTCAATTTACAAAATAAACCATGGCATGTATGTTAACATAGTTTAATGAAATGTTGAATACAACTCTTACTATTACAAAAGTCATACTGAGCAGTGCAAAACCTTGCTTTATGTTTTACCTGTGAGGATTTTTTTTTAACCTGGTTTCCTCTGGCAGTGAGGTGAATGCAGCTGTGCCATCACCCACCCCAAACCAAACTGTGTTTCTTGTATACTTCCGTCAGACTTCACTTAATTGTTAAGTTTTGTGTTTAAGTTCATTCCTGACAATGTGGTAGAGAGACACAAATAAGCATTTCCACTCACATTTTAATGTAAGACGATTTTAATTTATATTAGTTGCAAGGTTGCAGCTGGGTGATCACTGTTGGGTTTGGCAGGGTCTGGCAAGGGTGGGATGAGCTTTTCCCTCCACATTGATTTCAGCCAGAAAAGAACCCAAAACTCAGTTTTGTGACTGAGTGGGACCTGCTGAGCACTTGCTTGCAACCTGCAGCAAGTTTTCTTCTCTCTTGAAAACCCCTTCTCTACATTAGCAGTTATATTCTTATGTCTTGTGTCACTTTTTTCTCCTGTCTTTTCCACCTCTTCAGATTGTGAGCTTTTTGGACAGAAATTCTCTTTTACTATGAATGGTAAATTGTACCTAATAACAAGACTGTTTTCACTTAATATTGTCTGAAGACTGATGCAAATAAATAATATTTATGGTACCTTTTAATTTCACCTGTGGTATTCCCCTAGCTTCTCCCTAGCCATTTTTGGATCTGTAGCATCTTTAATTAGTTTTGACTAATATTCCCTCAGATTTTAGTGCAGATACACAGTGAATCTGTGTTATACCAGAGAAGTCAACAGCTCTGTGCCTTCAGACCCCAGGGGATCTATTTCTTCAAGTAAAAAAATAAATCTAACAACCACGAAAAGAATTAATGAAATTAAATGGTTTTAGTTAAAATTATTTTTAACCATTTTACAGATTGTGAACAACCACATTTGGGGAGCTCACTCCATGGCACTGGTGGCATGGTGTTTCCCAGCTCCATCCTGTTTAATGTCAGCTTCCCAAGATGTGTTGGATCCACTGAGGAGCAGCAATGAGCCACTTGTTCTCATTGTTTTGGGGTGCACTGAACAGTCCTGACATTGCATCCTCTCAGGAAGATGTATCCATACCTAAATGTGGTGGAAAAAATCCACAAATCTTTGTCATTTTCTGTACCAGGAAGAGGTATTTTTGATTGTACGAACGTTTAATTGCTGGTCAGATACTTACAAGCTTCACTGATGTCCTTCTCTGTGGGAAAGCCACCCTGAAAATGAGCCAGACCTCCACCAGTGTAGGGGATCAGGTGCAAAGGCTCATTTTGCACCCTAAGTGAATTGTTTGTTGGTGGAAGAGATGACAAATACCCTCTAGGGTGAATTTTACCTCTGCAGAAGCTCTGAGTAAACGTGACATTGTTTTAGGGAAGACAGTGCTCTTGCTATGTTCTTTAATCACAGACTCATGGAATGGTTTGGGTTGGAAGGGACCTTAAAGACCATCTTGGCCCAACCCTCTGCCATGGGCAGGAACACCTTCCACTATCCCAGGTTGCTCCAAGCCCTGTCCAACCTGGCCTGGGAGACTGCCAGGGATCCAGGGGCAGCCACAGCTTCTCTGGGCAACCTGTGCCAGGGCCTCCCCACCCTTACAGCAAAAAAAATTATCTTCCTTATGTCCAATCTGAACATACTCCCAGTTTAAAACCATGATAAAATGTCTATCTCCATCGTTCTTTTAACCCCCTTTATGTAATGAAAGACCACAAGAAAATCTTCAAAGCCACAAGAAGACCCCACCCATCTGGGAGATAAAATTTTGCATACAAGCACAGCAGTCAGAAAATATCCCCTTAGAAATAAATAATCCCACAAATCCTTCTGGTTCTCCTCTGAGCCTCTTAATTTTGTATCGTACTGATGTCCTTACAAAAATCCTAGCTGGCTGTGTGATATACAGACTTGTTTCCAGATGGATTGCTATCCTTTTTTGGTCATACAGAACAATATTTCATATTATTTTAGCTGGGCTGCATTAACAGCCTGGTCTCTTCAACACTTACCTCTTCCGTAAACTATATATCACTTCAAATTTTATCCCCAATTATTGCATTTTTAAAGAGGTTGTTAATAAAGACAACAAAAAATTGAGGCCTGAGAGCTTTTCCATTTGACAGCCCATGAGAAACACCAGCTCAACAAGGTGATGTTTCTGTTTGTTCCTTTGAGAGTGATGTGGAACAATAAATACAAGAAGAAACAGCATGAGAATTCCAGAACATGTGTACCTCTCTCTAGTGGGCTTCCTTTCACCACCTAAAGCACACACATTTTTCATATGAAATCAAAGTAATGGGAAATCCTTGAATATTTGCAAACCAGTCAAAAGACTTAAAAGACAGAATAATGAAACTAATGAATAAAAAGCTATTTTCCTTCAGGACCTATAGTATAAGCTAAACTGACTTTACCATTGAGATTATCATTAATTGAACTACGTGAATAATTTAGTTCAGTGTTTCTCAGCTCTTAGGCAAACTGATGGAGCTGCACAACGTGAAACTCCAATTGTGCTTGAAAGAAAGGAGACCTTTTTTCCTCCAGTTCACCAGAGACCTTTGCAATTCAAGAGTTGTGAATTAAAACCAGATCATGTGCTGGGAAGCAATGCCAGGATGAATAATAAATAATCTGTGATATGAAAAGAAATTCACGCTTAGTTTGTTCAGCCTAGAAATAACAGCTGAGAGGATGCATCGTAACTCTCAGTAAAAAAAGCAGGTGGGAAAATATGAGGAAGGGAGAAAAATGTTTAAAAGACAAATAATAGAATTGTCAGGGAAAAAATTAGCTTTTAAATTAAAAGTGGCTTCTGTTCTTCAGGGGATGGAGTCATGAAACTGTTTTTAGCAGGAGCAATGAAGCCAGTTTGACTGGAAGGTAAATAATTACACATATCTTCAAGGGATTATTTACCACAGCACCTTCAAAGGGATCTGGAAGCCAGCAGGCCCCTTGGTTCCTGCTCAAAACTATTAGAATTTAATAAAATTGAGACTGAGGTCTACATCTGGACAGGGAAACTTGTTGAATGCTTCCTCCTAGTGGTTTTTTATCAAAATGACANATGTTCCCCCTATGTTTTTTTATAAAAAAAGAAAAATAAAAAAAAAAAAAAAAAAAAAAGAAAAAAAAAAGAAAAAAAAGTGGATCCTCTGTCTCAAGTATAGAGAGTGAAACCTAAAGGGATAGATAACTGCTTGAAAAAGTATTAGCAGCAAGCAGAAATCTTATGGGGAGTGGAAGGAGGGTTGTGCTAAAAGAAAACTGCAGTTTAAAGTTCAGAAAACAAAATGAGTGAGAATTTCCAGTGTCAAAGAGAATTAGACAACGAATAGGAAGCTGAAACACTAATAAACGAATAATTGACTATATAACAAACAAGAAGAAAAAGTCAAGAAGATATGAGTTTTTTTTTAAAATGGGGCAAGGATCAGGTTTTGGATAGCTTTAAAGTTTATCTATCTGCATATATTATAAATATCAGGTAAATAATCTCCTTAATTTTCAGTGAAGGCTATTGTCAAGATGGGATCATATCTTCCCAGGCAAACAAGAAGTGTTTGAATGGAAATGTGAGTAAATCGATGGATGACACAGAAGGAAATTAAAGCAATGGAGTTGGGGTCCAGAATAACCCCTTTTCAAAAATCCTGTTGAAAAGCTGGCACATGAACCTGCAGATCTCTCATTAAGGATTTCTTGAGAATCCTGTCAAATAAGCAAAGGTAGCAGGAGAGAAAAAAATCCAAACTAAATGTAATACTTGTATTTGAAAAGCAGGTAACAAACAGTTCAAACAGAGATTTGCTAATCCGAATTAAACATATTACAGGTCTGTGTGACCCATTTTGGAGGGGAAAAAATGAAAGATTTGAAGGAAAATGGAAAATCGAATAAAATTTTTGAAATGTATTTACTAAGAAATAAGAATGTGGCAGATCTTATCCCCTGGTGTCCTGAGAAAATATAATAGGGCAGAGCTTGACGTGCTCTACTGGGGCCCAGATGGGAATATTTGCTTCCAGATGATGGAAAGAGCAGATCCCTGTGGAGACCTGGATCAACTAGTGAAACAGAAGGGTTGGGATGTGTGAGGTGGTGCAGTAATGGAGCAGAGAAATGCAGGTGAGGATCTGTCAGCTTTAACACAGCCCGTGGGGGGCACAGGGTGGGGCTGGAGCTGCAGCTCTGCACACTTTGGTACATGATGCCCAAGGAAGATTTCTAGGAACCAAACAAGATTTAAAGGGTTTCTACAACAGTCAGGAGATTAGAATGTCTTTAGAAAGCAAGCTGGAATTCTGGCTTACAAAATGGAAGTTGAGAGACGTGACTGCTCCTGAGAGGGGAATAAATGCAAGTGAGGGTTAAACCAGAGTATTGAGCAAGGCTTGTTTTGAACAGAGTCTGCAACAACCACCCTTCTTCCAAAGTCTATAGGAGGGTGCAACTTGCAGTTTCCCTGTGGTGAGATTTCCCTATGGAAACTTTACATCATTCCATAGCTGTGGACCAGGCCTCTTGCACAGAGGAGAGGTGGAAGATGCACATGGAAATTTTAGTCATTTGTACCCTATTGGTCTTAAAGAACAAGTTGTCCCACAACTGCAAGATCCCATACTCCAATATGTGTTTGCTCAACACATCAAGTTGATTGAGATGGTCCCTGAGAAAATCCCTGAGAAATATGTTTTGAGAGAGTAACAACAGAAAGTGGAAATGTATTTTCCATGTTTTCACTGAAAGGAGCTGGAAAGGCAGGTCTAAATGCTGTCAGATATGTCAAAGGTGTTTGGCTGTATTCGACTAAAGTAATTTGTTCCACTGGTGTTACAGCTCTTGACCTGAAGACATCCAGGAGAATGCCACCTGGTAATTTGTTTCCCAGTTAATCAGCCTCACATTTTAAATCAATAGCTTACCTCTTCATTTAAATTAGCTTGACTTCTATGCCAAGTCACTGGTTCTTGATAGACCTTTAATGATACATCAAAAATTTATTTAGTACCTTCAGGGAAAATATTATTCATTATCACCTCTGTATTTATTATTTTAATGTGAGCAGAAGGAGCTCTCAAAGCCTCTCGGGCAGGCATTTTCTCAACAATCAAACAACATTTTGGCTCTTGCCAACACCTTCCTGTGTCTGACAAACGAATAACACAGGTGAGTTTGTCATGATCATTATAGCCAGGATGATCTGCAGCCAATATTCACCTCCTTGGATGGAGCTGAAGAGCAGAAACCAACAATCAGAAGGTTAATTGGATGTGGCAAGGAAAGGGTTAACATGTTCACCCATCAGCACACAGCTGAACGGGAGAAACAATTGGGACAGAAACTATATATAAGGCAGGCAAGGCGTACATAGGTTGGGAACACTTAGGATGGTGCTTTGGGGTATGTTGTTGTCCCTTCCCCACTGGGTTTTTTCCTCTCTGGGTTTTTTTTTCCCCCTTCCTTGTGGCTTTT